>OMPJ01007669.1:2485-17913 GCA_900312935.1 Carapus acus | reverse complement strand
GACCTGCGAACATCTGGGTCCTGCTCCTACTACTGCTGTGCATCCCTACACCTGTGTCTGTCTCTCTCTGCCTCTCTACCTCTCTATCCTTCCCTCTCTCTCCCAACCCGAGCGGTCAGGGCAGTTGACCGCCCACCTGTAGCCTGGCCTTCCCGAGGTTTCCACTCTTGAGGGGAGGTCTCCCCTGACCACTGTCGCTAATGGGGATGTGTTGGGTGTCTGTGTGTCCATCCACACAGCCCCTGACTGTTTAGATGCTGAGGAGCACTACCTGCTCTATCCTGTAAAGCGCCTTGAGATAACTCCTGTTATGATTTGGCGCTATACAAATTAAATTGTATTGTATTGTATTGTATACGAATGAGAGCCTTATAAGCAATGTAGTAATACAGGTGTAAAGCTGATTACTCATAGCATGAAGACGTGAAAGAAATGTTGAACCTCGGTTAAGGCAGAAGGTAACAAAAAAGCGGTAATATGGCTCCATGCCAAGTACCACAGGTGCAATTTGTATTTTGTGAATGCTGAAAGTTGTGTGTGTGTGTGTGTGTGTGTGTGTGTGTGTGTGTGTGTGTGTGTGTGTGTGTGTGTGTGTGTGCGTGGATGCGTGCGTACATACATGCAGGAAATGCTTAAGCTGTCCATCATTGACATGATCTTCACTGTGGCTAGCATCCTTCTGATTGACTTCATCAGAGGTTTAGTGGTACGATACCTGAGTGACTGCTGTTGCTGGGATCTGGAAAGCAAGTTTGTAAGTTGCACACACGTGTACTTGTGTGTGTGTGTGTGTGTGTGTGTGTGTGTGTGTGTATTTATGTATATATACACATGTATGTGTATGTATCTGTGTGTATATATGTCTCTGTGTATGTATATATTTATACACATGTATGTGTGTATACGTATGTTTGTAGGTATGAACTGTATATGAACTGTATATTTATACACTGCATATACACACACACACACGTGTGTGTGTGTGTGCACGCGCGCAGATATGTCTAGATATGAATTTTTACCTCTGGGAAAAGAATTCACTCAGCGATGTCCTCCACATGAATTTTACTATTGCTCAGTGAATATATGATATGTACTTTTTTCATTGTGTTTGCTCTACTTTCCTGGCAGCCCGAATATGGGGAATTCAAAATAGCGGAGAATGTTTTGCATTTGATCTATAACCAAGGGATGATCTGGTGAGTTGTTTCTTTTAATTCATTGCAGTAACATTCAGAAACACACAGAAATGTCAAATGTTTCATATTTGATTTATGTATCACAGGAATGTTGACTTAGAACGCAATACATAATTAATTGCACGTTCATTATCAAGTTGCTTGGTCAGAGAAGGAAATCTTTCCATAGCATTCATTCCCGCCAGCTATTTCATGTGCTGTCTGCGTCACACTGTAACAATAATTTAGTGAAACAACGCAACATTTCCAGTGGGCCTCATACAGGATGTTCATTGTTCAGGGTCATCCCCAATTATTTCCCTGCATTTGTTCCTTCAGGATGGGAGCTTTCTTTTCTCCTTGTCTACCTGCTTTCAATGTACTGAAGCTAATCGGTCTGATGTATTTGAGAAGCTGGGCAGTTCTTACCTGTAATGTCCCCCATCAACAAGTGTTTAGAGCTTCAAGGTGCTGTATATATGTGCACTCTCAAACTAACACATACAAATGCACACCTGTGAACTGTAGTGAGTTTTTCAAGCCACCTGAGACCACTAATGTGATACTGAAATACCAAAAATCTCATGTCATCGTACGTGTAGCCTTCTCAAGAAGTTCTGTACAATTCTGTTCTGTACAAAAACTGTACAAAACTGTTATTTTCAACTGACATTCCTCACGTGGGTTTGACATTCCTCACGTGGGTTTGAACATTTACAGATTCATATTATCAACACTATTGAGAATGTGACACTGAGAACATGTTTACAAATTGTTTACAAAAGTGGCTTGCAATAATATAATTAGACTGAACAGAGAAGAGCGCGCACATGCTATCGCACATGTATGTGTCTGCTTTTTCGTAGATCAAATAATTTCTACCTGGCCATGCTGCTGTTCATGCTCTTTCTCTGTATGCTACCGACAATCTTTGCCATAGTGAGATACAGACCATCACAACACTGTGGACCATTCAGGTAATATCTTTGGGAATTTCTTAAAATGAAATTGCTTTGACTGTTAAGTGCAATTTAAATAAATAGATTTGCATCTCGTCTTAACCAATTTGAATTGAGGATTTTATGTGAACTGTGATTTAGAGATGCATTTCCCCTGGAGAGAATGACTGTCTACTTTGTCAGCTTTTGTTTACTGGTTGGTATTGAAATTTAGTTCAATCTAAATTGTTGTTTCCTTGACTATTGAACACTTAAAATGTTTGGTTTCATTAGCTATTGTTCATCTGGGTCACAGGGGCTGCGGCTGTAGCAAGAAATCCTAAACAATTCTCCCCCCAGCCACTTCATATGGAAGGATCCAAAGGCTTTCCCAGGCCACCAGAGACATGTGGCCCCTCAAGTGTGTCCTTGGTCCAGCCCTGGGCCTCCTTTCAGATGGATATACATGGAGCAGTGTCCGTGAGGCATCTGCACAAGACGCTTTAACCAAGTTTGCTGGCTTCTCTCGCTATGGGAGGGCAATGCTTCTGCTTTCATCTCCTGGATGTCCGAGTTCCTTACTTAATCATTAACGCTGAGCTCGGCCACCCTGCTGAGAAAATATATTTCTGCCTCTGGTTATTACGATTACATTCTTTCGGTTACCTGAAGTCCATGACCAAGGGTGAGGGTTGGAGGGTAGATTGCTTGGTAAATTAAGAACTTAATTGGTCTCTCCCTTCATGTCCTCTCACTTGTGAACAAGAGTTGAAGATAACTCCATTCGAGGCAGGACCTGCTCTGATGTGGATAAGGCATCCCCTCCTTTCCTAGTTGGACACCATGGCCTCAAATTTGGACACGCTGATCTTCGATGTGCTGAATCTCCTCAGTGAGAATTGAAGACCGTAGCCTGCTGAAGCCAAGATAATCCTCATCATCTGCAAATTGCCGTGACAAGATCATTCCATCACCAAACTCTAACCACCAGGTTTATAAATAGGATCTGTCCTTGTTGACCTAATTTAAAACTATCATGCACCAGCCTGCAACAAGACCTTGACAATAATCCCTGTCCCAAAGTAGCCAGGGATCACATGACTTAATGACTTCTTTCAAGTTGTCCTTACCCCTGCGGTGAAGAAGTCCTTTGAGCACCTTGTGCGCTCGCTCTCACTGACCCCTCCTCGACCCCTTGCAGTTCATCTAGTCTGTGGACGATGCTGTCGAGCTGGCCTTCCACTTAATTCTCCTGCATCAGGACTCAGCAGGCACCTGTGCCACAATCCTCTTTGTGGCTTTTAACACTACTTTCGGTGGGCTTTGCACCTGTTCCGCTCCAGGCCAAGCTCTCCTAGCAAGTGAGGCATGTCTCCAGCTCTAGGACTATAAGCACTGGATTTCCTCAAGGTTGCATTCTTTCCCTGCTGCTGATTTGCCTTTAAACCAACACCTGCACCTCCAACCACCAGTCCATCCAGTTCCTTAAGTATTCAGGCAACATTACCCTCATCAAGCCCTCTCTGACGTGGTTGAGTGGGATTGCAATATACAGGTGGGAGTTAACCACCTACTTCAGGGAGAACAACCTGGAACAACAATGCCTTTAAAAGTGGAAGTCCACCAGTGGAGATGATGATGTACTTCAAGTGGAAGGAAGACTTCTTACACTTCCTGTGGACCATCACCTTTCACATGTGCTGTAGCCTCTGTCAAGGACAGGAACTGACTGCATCTTATCGGATCTGCAGAGAAGGTCATAGGCTGCATACTGCTTTCACCTCAGCATATGTAGTCTGTCAGCACAGAGAGGCAAGGGGGCAAGGATTGTAGCTTGCCATTCCCAACCTGGACACAGACAGTTTGAGACCTTTTAGACTGTTTGAGACCTTGTGCAAAGAAAACTGCAGTCCCTCCAGTCACTAGTCCAGCCTCCAGTCCCTTGAACCAGCCATCCTCCAGTCCTCCAGCAAGGGTCCTTACCAACTGAGCCGTTGCCACCCCCAAGAAGAGTTGTCTGAGGTCTGGAATCCCTGTGGTTTGGACATCTAACCATGTCACTGACTGCTACTTCTGCACTCTTGATGTGACTGGGATGAGCAGAAAGAACCGGAGCAGCCTCAAGTATCCTGATCTTAAATCAGCACGGCGTCTTGTTGCTCACTATGATGAATTCCCCGTACATGTCTTTGGAGAACTTCTAGACATCAGAAACGAGGATTCCCCCATTTGATTAATATGTTCTGTTTGAAGAGGAATTTTTTCTCCTTAAATCTTTTTTGGATGAGAAATATTAACAAAAATCAACTGATGAGTATCACAAGAATGTCATCAATTTTGTAAGAGGATTGAATTTTTTATCATATTGTTTTATTTTCTTATAAATCAAATTAGCATAAAAACCTGACCTTTCATTTTTGGATTCAGCAGTGCAAAATGGTCTTAATGCAGTGAAAAAAACAAACGATTTTTTTTTTGTTATCCAGTGTCATCCAACATTGTCTGATGATTGAATCCGTATAAGACCGACTGAAGTACAAAGTCCCTGTGTTAGCTGGGAGTGGTCAACCAATGAATTAAGTGGAGCATCTTTTCAAAAATATTTTGACAGACTTTTGCGCGTAGTGTACCACTTACAATTGGTGTGAGGCCAGAAAGCACAAAAACAATTAATACATATGGCACACCAGATTACAAGGCACACTGCTGATTTTTGAGAAAATTTAAGGCTTTTCAGTGAGCCTTACAGTGCGAAAAATACTGTACTTATATTCTTCCCCCACAACTTTGAAACAAATGCCTTAGTAATAAAAGAAGATTGTTGAGCTTTCTGACTTAAATGTGTGTTTGCAGTGGCCAGGAGAAAATTTATGATATCATCTCTGAGACAGTTGCAAGTGACTTCCCCCTGTGGTTCAGTAAGGTGATGAGTTATGTCACGAGCCCTGTTGTAGTACTGCCAGCTTTGCTGCTGCTATTGTAAGACAACACACACACATCCATCTATGCAGTCAATGTACTGTTCCCATGCTTCTGCAATGCAGACATCACAATCATATTGTTTTTGCAGCATGCTGATATACTATCTCCAGGCCATTGCACGATCGCTCAAATTCACCAACAACCAACTGAGGATGCAGCTTCAGACTGTAAGTGTTTCAAAAAATTGTGTTTTAAGCCTCCTGTACACTGTGTGACCTTTAAATTAAGTGTATGTCCCACTGTGCGACAAAGAGGGCATAATCTTTGGTAAAACATCAACTTTGATGTCCTCCAAGTGTGCAGTATTACCGCAGGCAACAAAGAGAATGTGCTGGCTAAGACACACAACCAGCATGACTTTGGAAAACACGTCACCATTGTGTTATATTGATCTGCTCAACTTTCATCCTGTGTTTCTATTGGTTTTTACATTGTCGAGGTTGTTGCAGCTGTCATTCTGAAGTTGAGGTATTTGTCTGTCTGTCTTTGCTCATAAAATCATGATAACAGCCATAAGTGCATGTGTATCCCAGAGCACTATTTCTGGGGCATTCTTACAATGGTACATTATTTTTTTTTGTCTGCAACTGTTTGAAATCACACAGTGTGAACAAAAGTTACAGTGATCTTTTCACTGTGTTCAGTCTTTTGAAATTCCAAATTCTGCTTTTTATGTTACAGCTGTGTCAAGCAGCATAGTGGTGCTCTGACCAAACACCACTTATTTACTTGAAATAGTAAAAATCTGAACAATGAATGAAAAATAGGCCATAGCCCAGAGATAGTGAACTATTGGCAGGTCACATGCATCCTGTCAAGCAGAGGTGGGACAGTCGACAACAGTTCTTCCTTATGAAGTTTAACTCTGGTGCCACAAGTAGATTGTGGCAAAGTAAGGCTAAGTAAGGATACCTCTATAAACTGTTTTCCTAAAAAAAGTCCCATGGTAACTTGTAAGTATCTCTTGTTTCACTCTGAAATACCTCCTGGAAGTACTTCCTGGTCGATGGCACTTAGCTGATAATCCTTACTAAAGCTGCATAAATTGCCCCATGCTCACGGCTGGCCCATCTGTGAAATTGTTCCATACAGTATGGCCCCTATGCCAAGTGAGAGTGTAGTGTAGAAATAGAAATAACTGTAGAAAAACTCCAAAACGACAACAGTTTGAAGAATGGGCAGTTCTGTGTCATTGTGTCCATGTAGTCAAACAGCGTGTCC
This sequence comes from Carapus acus, assembly GCA_900312935.1. Taxonomy (NCBI): domain Eukaryota; kingdom Metazoa; phylum Chordata; class Actinopteri; order Ophidiiformes; family Carapidae; genus Carapus; species Carapus acus. The sequence goes on along the minus strand of OMPJ01007669.1, from coordinate 11,594 downwards.
AGAGGTCTAAAGTTATTTTGTGCATTGGGAAGTATGCACCTAGCATCTGGCAAATAACAGCCTGCATAACTATAGATCAGTATCTAATGCTAGACCCCAAACATGATTCCACCAAACACTGGATTAGATGCATGACCTGTACATTCATGCATACAAAAAGAAACAGTATTTTCTGCATGCAGCGAAATAGGGATACCTGTATCATTGTCCGTTCACAACCATCAACTATCATCAATAATACAACAGCTAAAATTACTCTACAATTACAATTATTAAACCTGTTTTATTAAATGAATTCACAACAGTTACTAACAAACAGCACACACATATTTTTACTTGACTTTGTGTGTGTGAACACGTTATCTCATAATGCAGCTGTCTGAACCATAGCCACATAATAGAAGAACATGGAGCCAAAGGTAAGGTGAAAACTGGTGTATTGGCAGCGCCTCATTGAGTGTGATTTAATGAACCAAACTGCATTGAATTAACCATCTATTCTTTTATACAGGTGTTATTATATGTAAATGTTTGACCGTCTAATTCTGGCATTTTCCATTAATCTCCTCAGGAGAGGACTGAAGATAAGAAGAAAGTCTTCCAAATGGCTGCAGGTTGCTGTTTCTTAAATGGAATATCAGTCGTGTTGTCTGCATGTAGAGATTGTGATTACAGCCCTTTAATTGTTACCATTAATTGGATATGATAGAGCGATAAAGGAGCCAAGGAAAAGAGTTTGTCCACAGTGAAAACCAGTTTGCTCAGGGGAAACAGTTATGTGTGAGAGACATGCCCGCAATAGGAGAGGGGGACACAAATGGTAATGACAAATTTGCTGTTGTGGACACTTGACTTTGTTTTGGCTGTCTGTGTGAACGGCACATAAGCAGTTTGATTGTAAGTGACCCCCTTGCAACACAGGCAGTTGCAAGCAACCCATTTGCTTCATATTCACATAAAAAACACAGAGTTGTGTTTAAAAACAAGGGGAGTAACTCACGGCAATGTGGTTGCCTAAATTTAAACAAGTGGTCTTATTGGATCTGCTGAGTTCTGCCATAACCTCTCACTTGTGCTGGTGCAGGTCAAGGCCGAGAAGAGGATTGCAGCAATGCATTCTTAATTATTTCCTGATCTAGGAAGCATTGCATCTATTCTGTGTAGGACAGGGGTCTCAAAATTGCAGTTCACTCAGCAGTCAGCTCAATCCATGATCTCCGAAAAGTTCTGTCCTACGTGTCCTAACATCTTGCAAGATGTGTGCATTGGTTTGGATCACAACCTACCACACCCCATCCTACAGTAAAGGAGATGTTGGATTTAAGACCCTTGCGAGTGTAAAGATGTTGATAGGTGTAGCTGTTGGGGGTGGAGGTGTAGTTGTTGATGTATAGGGAGATCAGCCGAAGGAGAACACAGCCTTGAGAGGTTCTAGTGCTAATCGTCATAGAGTTGGAGACATAATCCCCAATCCTCACACAGTGGATCCTGTTTGACAGGATGTCAGTTGTCCACTTGCAGATGGATGGCATGTTCAGCTGTAATAGTTTGAGAAAGCAGAGCTGAAATCCACAAACAGGATCCTGGCATAGGCTCCAGCAGAGTCCAGATGCTGGAGGATATGCTGGAGAGCTACCCTGACAGCAACATTTACACTCATCTACCCACTGGCTCTGCAGATGACCTGTATGTGGTCCGTGGGTGAGTTGCTGATGATGTCCCTGAGGTGTGAAAGCAGAGTGTGCTGGTTGGACTGAAATACAGAGGTCTGAGCACCATGTTGGCTGTCTTCATGCCCTGTTGGTATTTGCTTCTTTGGGACAGGGATTATTATCTTGATACACACTGGAAAGCGGCAGGTCTCCAGCAAGGTATTGAGAATGTCAGGGAACATTAGAGACATCTCAGGTGATGACAGAGTCTGGACCTGGAGCTTTATGGGGATTCCCAGGCTTTAACATCTAGGTTACAACTCACTCCGCAACAGAGGACAGAGGGGTAGTGAAATGGAAGAGTCATAACAATAGCCCTATGGCTACTTAAATAGTTAAGGTCGACAAGTGTAAGGTACAGATGTTAATCTCTTCACTTTATGTAAAGATAATTTTGATTTGGATATGGAACATCAGACTGTCAATGAAGTTCTATTGGTGGAAACTGTAAATCAAAATCTGACCATCAGAATTTTAACACTTTATAATGTCCTGAAACCCTCCTCAGCAAGGCTGCAGGCCCCAGATGATGCAGCAGAAAATCAGCCAGATCAGCAGGAGAGTGACATCACCAGTGGCAAAGCCTCAGTCCAGACACCTTCTCCACGACACAAGTCCGCTATTTCTCATGGCAACAGCATCAGTACTATCACTCAGTCAGCCTCTAGGACTGCATTGAAGAGAGCAGGTCTGGCTGGATCCTCAAGAACTTCACCAAGATCAGCACAGCCAAAACACAGACTGGAACACATTCATCGCAGGTTTCAAAATATCTTTTTTGTATTAATTTGTTTAAAGATTCATTTCTAGGGTAACTGCACCTCTGCGTGTCAGTCACAGTATTTGGGTAATGGTCTGTTCAGTCGTGAGGGGCATTCAATGTCGTAGTTAGGAACTTTTGGAGAATACCTACATGCAGTTTGTGGTTGGAGCCTGAGATATTACAGTGGCACCTCAGGGCATACTAATCCGTGTACGATTCATTCTTTCGATTTTCGTTTTGGAAAAAAAAAACAGAAAACCCAAACCATTCCCGGATTGGTTTTCTTGTTTTGGAATTGAAATCGAGAAAACAAAAAACAAAAAAAATCTATTTTTCATTTTTCGGCTCGGATCGAAAACACAAACTGGAAAATCATGACTTAGACATGACTTTGAATGCAATTTTATTCTTCAATCAATCTGGCTTACATGACCCGTACAATTGGTAATGAGTGGTACTTTAGCCACCATCTATCAAACATGGCGGCACTGGAACCACACGCATATCTTTATCAAGGAGTGATTCGACAGCAGTTTGACACATGCCGAAATATCTCGCAAGTTAGAGAGGTGGCGGGACTGAATGCTCCTAGCTGCTGTGATCAATCGTGGTGGCTAGCAATCATGATTGCTACCTACCTATCGCTCATCATCAACCTTCCGGGTCATGTTAACAGGACCAATGAAATAATAAAATCAAATGCAGTCCCATTTTTCCTGTATTTCCATTTTGTGGTTTCGAAAATTTCATTCATTTTTTGTTTTTCGTTTTCTTGATTTTGATTCCAAAATGAGAAAACCTAAAATGGAAATGGGTTTGGTTTTCTTGTTTTTGATTCCAAAACGGAAAAACAAAGAACAGAAATGATTTTAGTTTTCTCGTTTCTGTTCCCGAAACGAGAATAGAAAGAATGAATCGTACACAGATTTTATGAGAGTTGAGGAATATTTGAGACACTGTTTAGACTTAAGAAATATCACTCAGCATTGGACAGTACAGCAGGCTATAATAATGCCTTACGCTGAACTGAAAATGTTTAAACCCCCCTGTGTTTGCTATTTCACATTGCATAAATGCAAATTTGAAAAATTATATATGCAACCAATTTCAAGGTGAAGTTTGGTGTCCTCTTTCAGCTTTTCCCAATGGGAGCTTCATATTCAACATCCTTTGCTCACTGTCGTACCTCTGCACGTGCCCAAACCATCTCAGTGTTGCCTTTCTGACCTTACACTCAAAAACTCGACCATAGCTGTCTCTCTGATGTACTCAATTTTAATCCCATCCAACTTTGTTACTGACAAAAACCTTAGCACACTCATCTCTGTCACTTCGAGCTGAGCCCCCTGTCTTTTACGACAGAGCCTTAATTACTCACTAATGTCATGTAAACCATACATTTCAGCCCTCTTTTGCAGGTGCATTCAGGTGTGGTGAATGGTAATGAAATGTTAAAAGTCTTAAATATCAAAGCATAATATCATTGATTGCAGAGAGGCAGAAAATGGAAATCAGTCAATATCATGTTTTCAGAAAGCATTCACTAGATCTTGATGCATTTTTGGATAAGAAGTTAGATGAGAAATAACAAGTATAATGTTAGCGGAATATAATTAGTTTGACCTCCTCAATGCCATGTACACCTTCTGCATTCACAGATGAGGATAAGGTACCTCTTACCTATGTCTTCTTCCTCTCATCTTATGACAGGACCCAATTTCCTGGTTGCACCAGCAGTACGCGCAGATCCAAGTCCCGAATGACTGAAAATCCGCCGAGTCACTGTGGTGACAGCATCCACTCTGACCCTCTGTACAGGAAGACTATTCATGCAGTCCATCCTATTGAAGTTGCTGGAATGATATCCGCACAGAACTACATGGGACGGGGGTGTGGTCCTGCCACTCGGTATGTGATTGTTAATGAGCATGAGGCCAGGAAGACATTTCTTCGTTCAGCCACAAGGATCCCACGTCATTTCCTTATGGAGGAACCTCCAGAAATATTAGACCTGTACCCACGCAACATGAGACGCTTTGTAGCAAGGACACCCTGTCACCAACCACATTCTAATAGGCCCTTCCCTTTGCATTCAAATTTTTGTGAGGAAGAGGATAAAGGTAGGAAGGCTAAGAGAAATGTACCTCTGGCACAGGCTTGTCGGCCCCTCTCCCTCTCTGATCTACACCAGCATTTTTACACTGGTGTCAACATGGGCAGCCCTCTTTCTCAGACTAAAGACAACAGCGTGTCATGGGATGAATGTCCAGCTAAAAAAGAAAATGAAGGCAACAATGCAGACGGAGGACTAGACGCAGAAAATTTAAGGGCTCACACCAGTATAAAACCCAATAATTGCATTGCTTCCCCAGGAAGATGCAATGCCTCACTGGGCCAAATCAGACACATGGAAATATATCAGCAGCCCAGCACACGACCAAAGATTGAGAATCCCCTGACAGAGTCAGACTCGACTTCATTGGCTTCAAGTAGTGACCAGCAGAACAGCAGCTCTGACCAATACATTCAAGTCATCCACAACAAAGAACATTATTTGAAGTCTGAGGACAATCAACGAAAGATGGCAAAAAAAACAAGCACACCTATCTTTGATCGAAGTGAGTCTAACACTTTAATGTGCTCCAATGTATGATGTTGGTGCCATTATGATTTATTTTTGTCAGGAATAGGCAGTGACGCAAACCCCAGTTCTAGTTGTGGTCATCAGAATTCCATTTGCAATGAAACACTCAGCAAAAGCTTATGCAGTAGTGCTAAATTCACGTGCTGCAGCTGATCGTGTTACTAGGACAACATACTGTAAATGCATTGTTCTTGCATACATTAATGATGATTCTGGGACACACCATCAGTGATTGGAGTATTGCGATTGCATCATAAAACTAGTTCCTAGAATCTAATATCATTTCACTGAATTGATATCTGTGATCAGACAGTCAGCAATGTCAAATATGTGCAGTTAAGCCATAGTTTGGATGTACGCATGTGTATGTATGTATGTATGTATGTATGTATGTATGTAGATTCTATATGTTGCAAATATGGCATGGCATGCTCATGTTTAGAGTATACAGTATATACTGTATGTGTAGGTGTGTATTCTCCACTGTACGCTCATATGTCAGTGAATGAATGAGTATGTAAACCTGTTGCCCATAATTGTATATACACAAAGAATTACTGAAAACTAGAGATGTCCGATTATATCGGCCCACCGATATTATCGGCCCACCGATATTAGCATAAAAATGTAATAGCGGTATCAGATTATTTTGCTTTAAAACCAATAAAATAAAAACCGATAAAAATAAAACAATGCTTGCGTTACACCAAAATAGCGCCTATGCGCTCCTGAAGCGTTTACCGGTGCACATATCGGTATTGGCTGTTATCAGTATCGGCAAATTGAAAGTTGGACAATATCTGCATATTGGATATCGGCAAAAAAGCCATTATCGGACATCCCTACTGAAAACTATTATTATCACACCACTGGCAATAAAGTCACCCATGGGATCCACTGTGTTAATGTAACCCTTTTTTCTGAGTTCATGGCACCGATCTACCCTCTGAAGTAGAAAATATTTACAACAAAAAGCCTTAAACACAACTCATTTCCACTACAGCTACGGTTGGTTGGATGGGCGGACTGACAGACAAGCAGATGGGCAGATAAAAAGGACTTGGTGGTCAGAATAACATTTGTTGTCCATAAGCCCTCAGAGGTTAACTTCCTGGTGTGGTGTAGGTCTTGTGCCAGTCGCAAACCCAACGAAAAGGATGGCAGTAGTTAGCGCAAGTTTCGAGAGGAGGCAAGAGCGCAGGGTGACTTATCTCCCTCTAGGGTTGTAACCCTAACCTCTCCCTCTCTTCCTCATCTTCAATCTCCTCTCCCTCTTCGCCTCACTTGCTCCCATCCACCCTTTCCTGCATCCTGAGCCTGAGGAGCACTACCTGCTCCATCCTGTAAAGCGCCTTGAGATAACTCCTGTTATGATTTGGCGCTATACAAATTAAATTGTATTGTATTATTATTGTATTATAAGAGGGGAGGGCAAGCCAGAATCTGTGATGGTGTGCAGGATGATTATAGTCACTCAAGGGAGGAAGCAGAGCTACAGATGAAATAGTGGAAAATGAGGAAGGAGGAGTGCTCTCATGAATTCACAACAGTGTCGGGAGAGGCTGCAGGGAATCATTGCAAGATGACTGGGAGAGCACAGCTAAGCTGGTGAGGGCAACTGGTCGAGAGGTGAGTGGTGTTTCTATTGGACGGAGAAAAGGAGGCAAGGAGACTTTGTGGTGGAATGAAGATGTTTAAGGGAGCATCCAGTAGTTGGCAAAAAAAAAATTGGGATGTACAGGGAGATGAAGTCAGTAGACAGGCGTACTTTGAAGCTCAACAAATGGCAAAAAGAGTGGCGGTAAAGAAAAAGGAGGGGGCATATAATGAATCATATAAGAGGTTGGGCAGTTACGAAGGGGGGAGGGACTTGTAATGGGTGGCTAAGCAGAGAGAAAATGCTGGGAGAAGATGGGCAACAGATTAGGGTTATAAAAGATCGAGGTGGAAATGTGCAAGTGGGTGAGCACAGTGTCCCAAGAAGATGGGAGGACTGCTTTGAAGAACTAATGAATGTGGAAAATGGGACATGCTTCACTTGTCTCTCAGTCTCCACATGAGATGGGGACAGATGGAGGAACACTTACGGAGCAGGAAGTGCAGGAATTTAGTGAGACAGAGGTGAGGGAAACTAAGGAAGACTGGGAAGGTGCTTGATCACACAACATACTTGTGCAGGTATGGAGGTGTCTGGTGGAGAGGGCAATTGAATTTCTGATAAAATTGTGAAATAAAATCCTGGAGGGTGATTGCATGCCTGTGGAATAGGGCAGGAATGAATTTGTGGCAATCTTTAATAACAAGGGTGATATGCAGAGTTGTATAATTCTAGAGGTGTAAAGCTGATGAACCACATCACGAGGATATGAAAATGTCCTCGAAACTAGATTGAGGAAGGAGGTTACAAGTAGTGACAATATGGCTTTATGCCAAGAAGAAGTATCACTGAAGTCATTGATGCTTTAAGGGTGTTGACGGAGTGCAGTGAAGTTCAGATGGAGCACTGTGTTTCTACGAGCCTAGAAAAAGTATGTGGATGAGAAAGTTTTTGCGGGATTGGCAGAAAAGTTTGTTAAGGTTTAGGAGGATAACAAGATAATAAGGAAAAAATGACAGATGGGCCAGCCCTGAGCCCCCTCTTGTTTGCAATTGTGATAAACATATTGACGGCGAATGGAGGCCCCTTCGACACTGAGGCATCTTTGTTTGAGGTCAGCAATACTCCATTGAACAGTGCAAAAGGGAGGTGAATAGTTAAGTGCAAGTAGGTAGGCATGGGAGAAGGAGAGCGTCAAGAGTGCGTCATGATAATAGCAAATAGCAGCTAGATTTAAAAGGGAAGATTTACAAGATTGTAGTGAGACCTGCCATTTGTATGACTGAAAAACAGAGTCTCTGTTTAAGAGATGTAACAGTAGGACTGTTAGACTACATGTCCTATAATGCTTTGCATCTATGCCGGGGGATACACTTCCTTTGGGGGCTGATTAAAGGAGTTCTGACAGAAGTCCAGCGAGCCCCGTGTCCTTATTATACAAGAGACAGGAGGCTGAGCCGGAGGTGGTAGTGATGAAGATGCTGAGGTTTTGTGTTTGATAGGGTTAAAAAGGAGATCATCAGAGGAACAGCGGCGGTGGGGCATTTGAGGGATAATGTGAGAGACGCAAGACTGGGATAGTGTGGTCTTGTGCAGAGGAGAGATTGTTGATATATTGGACAGAGGATTTGGGAGAATGAGCTGCCAGGTAGGAGGAAAAGAGGAAGACCACAGAGAGGGATAACTGATGTTTTTGAGGAGCACATGAGGGCAATGTATGTCTCAACTGATGACTGGATGCACAGAAGCAGCTGGAGAAGGAAGCTCCCAAGAAGTTCCAAGAAGAAGTCGTTGCATACCTGTTGTTTTAATCATTTCAAAGATTGCAGTTGGTATTACTACTAGTGCTACTGGTTCATTAGGAAGAACAACAGTGCAAATGTACCATTACCACAAGTGCCAACAGTACTAGTGGTGCTCTTGTAGGGGTGTTTGTAAGGATCCAGGCTGGATTCAATTGCAGACATTCATGGGTGTCACTGAATCATGACTTGAAATTCATAAATCCTGCAGGCATAACAGAGTCGAGTCACAGGTAATGTTCAATAATGGGTGGGCGGGGAGACAGGTATAGACAGAGTTCACAATCGTCAGGCGAAGGGTTCGGTCAGGAACAGGCAGGATTCAATGAGTGGTGGGCCTGCAGATATGCACAGACAGAGATCACAGGGCCTTGCCAACAAAGGGCTTAATCCAGGACATATGAATGGTGGGAGCGATGCGGCAGAGAATAGGAGGAATGTTAAGACATATCGCCGACAGATTGACAGCTTGGTGTACGAACTGGTGATGTGGGGAGTGTCTGGTGTCAATTGACTGGTCAGGAAGGTCACAGAGGACCAACATCAGGAAGGTCAGCAGAGGACCCACATAACAGGGGAGCCCCCCCCCCC
>OMPJ01007656.1:28526-50074 GCA_900312935.1 Carapus acus | reverse complement strand
TTGTATTCTTCACTGTCCCCTCACTTTATTCTGCCACTACTCTTTATGTGAATGTTCACTCAGTTCTTTGTCAATGGATCACCACAAGTCTTTCTCACACTGCAGTGAGGATGACATCCTTAAGGAGCTGGAGGAGCTTTCCCTGGAGAATCAAGGAATGAAAGCCAAGGCAAGTTTGATTTCCTTTCATTTCCATGCCGTAAAACCAGGAGCACCTGATACTGATATTTCTGTACCAGTGGAAATTAGTATATATGTGAAATGAAATTGCTGGTAGCATAATCAAAAAGTCTTTGTAAAATTACAATGAATGTGGACCCCTACCCTCCACCGCAGAAAGGAGACATCGCTGAGGTCACAGAGGTTGTAGAGCCTCCCAGACCAGAGAAAAAAAAGACCAGAAAAGGAAAAAAAGGTGGAGCTACCATTAAGGAAGAGGAGGGCAATGGAAGCGAGGGTCAGGAGGAACCTGAAATAAAAGACAAGCAGGTGAGGATCCTGTCGATTTTAACTCTATAATGGATGGAAAGTAACCATCTGTGCAAATGGGCATCTGTGCAACATCCATTAAGCTAAGTGCTATGAAAGATCATTTGATTTTGTTCTGTTTTAGAAACATATGAGAAATTTAAATCCAGTTGGCTCACTGGAAATGAGAGACAAACATTTTTTTGATTTTTCCTTGTTAACCCTTCAAAATGTTTGAAGGTATGATTACATTTATTGTCCTTGCCTACCCAGGAGGCTGCTGGTCCTGATTCAGAGCAGGAGAATGGATTGTGCTCAGGTCCCATTAACAAGGTTTGGAAGAAAGGCAGCAAAAAGCGTACAGACACAGATGATGAGGAGAAACAGGAGGATGGACAAGGAACCCAAAAGGGAGGTGGCGGAGATGGAGGAGGAGGACAAAAGGGGGATGAGTCTGAAGGGGAAGATGAGGAATTCACCTCCAGGAAGGACAAAAAGAAGAAGAACAAAGTCAAAGTGATGAAGGCAGAGAGTGAGGAAGATGAAGAATATACTGAGGAGGGAGCTTTCAAAATAAAAACTGCAGCACAGAAGAAGGCAGAAAAAAAAGAGAGGGAGAAGAAGAAAAAGGAGGAGGAGAGGCTGAAACAAAGGAAGCTAAAGGAGAAAGATGGTGCTGCCGAGTCCAGGAAAGAGCCACAGACAACAGAGGTCGCATCCCCAACTCAAGGAACCCTTGCAGTGATGGCAAATGAGGAACGGGAAGAGGCAGAGCCTGCAGTTGAGGGTAAGACAGTGATGACCCAAAGACATCAGTAGAACAGCAGATACCACTAACATTTAACAACCACTGCGAAATGAATAACAAAAATGGTTTATGAATACATGCATATAACGTAGCCTTTGTTCCAGGTGAGGCTGACTGTGACAAGAGGAAGAAGGACAACAAAAAGAAGAAAGGGGCAAAGGATGAGAAAGAGAAGAAGAAAGGCCCCAGCAAGGCAACTGTGAAAGCCATGCAGGAAGCCCTGGCAAAGATGAAAGAGGTTGGGTACTGGGGCAAAGGGATCCAAAATCGGCAACGCTGTTCAGATCAAGACTTATTGTTTCCTCCCAATCTCACTGTAGGAGGAGGAGAGAGCCAAGAGGGAGGAAGAGGAGCGCCTGAAGAGACTGGAGGAGCTGGAGAGGCAGAGGCTAGAGCAGGTAAACAGGCTTCACTCTTCACAGGTTTACGCACTGCCAGCTATGGTTTCCACCTTATATAATCTGTGATCCCCTTTTCAGGAGCGTCTGGAGCAGGAACGCAAGGAGAAGAAGAAGCAGAAAGAGAAGGAGAGGAAGGAGCGTTTGAAGAGAGAGGGCAAGCTACTGACAAAAGCACAAAAGGAGAGCAAAGCTCGAGCAGAGGTCATGCTCAAAATGCTAATGGCCCAGGGTAAGACAGTAATGGGTGAGAAAAAGTTAATGCCCTCCTCCTGTCTTCCCCCTGGATATAAGGAGCATTTTTGCCATCAGCAAAATGGATGTATTTATTTCTTTGTCTAGGTATTGAGGTGCCGTGCAAAGACTCAGTGGCAAAGAAAAAGCCTGTGTATGGAGATAAGAGGAAGAAGAAGCCCAATACTCAAACCGAAGGTACACAAATACACCACCTGCAGCAAAATAGACCAAGACTGTGTTCCGTCAGCATCACAAATTTGTCCTTTTTCTTACCTGATCATGCCCCCTCATAGAAATATTGGAAACGGCATCACCGACATCACCAACGTCACAGACACCAGATCTTGTGGTGGGGGCGGGGGCAGACGCAGCACAGATGCAGACTGAAACTCATGCCCCTGGTGAGTGACAGATGCAGAGGTAGTATTTGCAGTGGTAGTGTTTCTCTCTATTCAACTAGTGAAAGGAAGGAAATAATCATAGAATAATCAACGCATAAATGACTGTCTACAGAGTCGAAGCCTGATGTTGCTGTGGATGACTGGGAGGCCATTGCCAGTGATGAGGAAAAGGGTAAGCATAGGAAAAGTAACTCCACAGTTAATAATTATTAGAGTCACTTTTCTCACACACTTTTCCATGGGTTTGAATGGTATTTTTTGAGTTATTTTCATTTTGTCTCTCTCAGACTTGAAGAAGGTCCATATTGAAGTAAAGGAGGAGAATGCAGAACCCACACAGGCCAACGCCAGTGAGGAGGATGAAGATGATGATGATGAAGAGGATGATGAGGAAAGTGAGGAAGAAGATGATGAGGAGGAGAATGAGAGGGAGCAGGAGGTCCCAGCGGTGCAAGGGAAGAGAAAAGCAGATAAAGAGAGTGAGGAAGACAGCAGTGATGATGATGATGACGGACGATCGAAAGAGGAACGACTCTATGACAGAGCCAAGAGGCGGATAGAGGTGAGCATGGGGAAACAGAGTGGGAGCTCACGCTCCACCCTTTTCTTCCTCTTACTTACTTGCTCTGCTTCCACAGAAACGGAAAGTGGAGAACCAGAGGAACATTGACTACAGCAGACTCAGGGCCCCTGTGGTGTGTGTGTTGGGACATGTAGACACTGGCAAGACCAAGATTCTGGACAAGGTGACATCCTCATGGACTGGTTTAGTGGCTGCTCTAGTGGCCAGTGAACCCAAATGGGTTGACCCTTACTTAGCAGGTCTTAGTTCTTTTTATTGTTTTGGTGGTTATTAATTGCTGACCACTATCATTAATTTTTTTGTATGTATTTCATGTCTGTTTTGTGTAGTTGCGGCACACTCATGTTCAGGATGGTGAGGCAGGGGGAATTACTCAACAGATAGGAGCCACAAATGTTCCCAAGGAAACTATAGAGGAGCAGACAAAGATGGTCAAAAATGTAGGAAGACACCTTGATGCATCCATACACACACTCACATTGTCACTTATAGAGTGTTATTGTGTGTTGGTGTAAATTATTAAGAGCTTCAAGTGACGTGTATTTTCAGTTTGACTTGGAAAACATAAAGATCCCAGGAATGCTGATTATTGACACACCAGGACACGAGTCCTTTAGGTAAAAGTCACACACACTTATTCGCACACCCTTATCTTAACACTTACCCCGTCAATTTTATTTACATGCTCTTAAATCTTTCAGTGAGTCAGCCCATTTACTTGATAACCTGTGACTAATCAAATGACTGTCAAAATTGGCAATCAATGTGTGAACATGCACCAGAGAAATGCTATCATTAAAAAATGAACATGTCGGTCATCACCAGATTTCTTTCAGAGTAGGTACGCACAGTATGTACACAGTGGTGAAGACCCAGCCCTGTAGTATCTCAAAACATCAGGCTGTCTCGAGTATAACTTGGTGACACAGCCACAAGGAGTAGTTAAGGGTCTTCATTTCTTTCGATGTGACACATGCACATGTTTCTGCAGAAAGCCACAGTTTACAGTCACATATTGAAAATCAGAGTACTACATCTCCTCTTGCTTCTTGTCAATTCACAATATCCTATCAAATCTTATCTTTTTCCACCATTAGCATGTTGAAAAATAGTTCTCTCCATCTACAGTAACCTAAGGAACAGGGGAAGCTCCCTCTGTGACATAGCTATCCTTGTGGTGGACATCATGCATGGTTTGGAGCCTCAGACACTGGAATCTATCAACTTGCTGAAGGAGAAGAAGTGTCCCTTCATTGTGGCCCTCAACAAGGTCTGGATCACTGCACTCACTTGTATTGTCTCCAGTCAGAAAAAGCTAGTAACAGATTTGAACTGACACAAGTCTTCCAAATTAAGTGATGAACATTTTTCCATTGCTTATCCTAATGCTTCTGCCCACTAGATCGATCGCCTGTATGACTGGAAGAAGAGCCCAGAAACTGATGTGGTGGCAACAATCAAGAAGCAAAAGAAGAACACCAAGGACGAGTTCGACGAAAGAGCCAAGGCTGTTATTGTGGAGTTCGCTCAGCAGGTGTCAGTCATCACATCATCATCGCCCCAACGTGGACTGAATGCTGGAAACAATGACATCACACATGCTTGTGCTTGCCTGTACCCTACTGATAATTTCCATTAGATCAATAAGATATTGTTTGTTTTTATTGACATGTACTTACACGATCATCAGTGCCGCAATTGACTAAACTGTGCTTCAGGACCATGCCTATGACTATTTGGAGAGGACGTTGTTGATGTTGTGATCTGACATGCTGCTGCTGTGTTCCCACAGGGTCTTAATGCTGCCCTGTTCTATGAGAACAAGGATCCCCGCACATTTGTGTCATTAGTCCCCACATCAGCCCACAGTGGGGATGGCATGGGAAATCTCATCGCTCTGTTAGTGGAGCTCACTCAAAACATGCTCGCCCGCCGGTTGGCACACTGCAATGAGCTCCGTGCCCAGGTTATGGAGGCAAGTGTGCTAGTTATGGTCTCTGTGGTGGTGATGTTGAACGCATCAGGCAAATAGTGAAAGGGTTTATTTCTGCACACAGGTCAAAGCTTTGCCTGGGATGGGAACTACAATAGATGTTATCCTGATCAATGGCTGCCTGCGGGAAGGAGAGACAATCATTGTCCCTGGAGTTGAAGGACCAATAGTAACACAAATCAGAGGCTTGTTGCTGCCACCCCCTCTTAAGGAGCTCCGCGTCAAGGTCTGACAAATCAAATTATTTTTTATACGGCCATTGTCACATTGAATCCAGTTCTGTAAATTTCCATGACAACTAGATGACAGAGGATAATCAGTTGGACAATTAAATTTTCTTTTTTTGGTCTCAGAACCAGTATGAGAAACACAAGGAGGTATCGACGTCTCAGGGTGTGAAAATCCTTGGTAAAGACCTGGAGAAGACTCTGGCAGGTCTCCCTCTGCTTGTGGCTCGTAATGATGATGAGATCCCAGTCCTGAGGGTAAAACGCAAGGGTTTTTGATTTTCCTGTAATGACTGTATTTTAGGTCTTCTTCTTAGCCATGAAATAGTTACCTTGAGGCAGTGCTTCTCAATTATTTTCTGTTACGCCCCCCCTTGCAAGAAGAAAACAATTTGCGCCCCCCCCACTCTCCGCCGCGACTATGAATATTATCATTTGTCTATAAAATTGTTATAAGTACACCTCTGCATAAATTTATATCCTTATTAACATTAAAGAAAACAAAATATAAAGAAATATAGTTCAACTTACAACAAAGAATAACTTTATGAACATTGTTTTCAGTCTGTAACAGAGAAGATTTTAAGTGCATCAATTTGCCTCAAATTGAAAAAATAAATCCTCGTTTAAACTGACTTATTACTTATTACTTACCATTTGATACTGAAAAATAAAATAAAATCAATAAATAAAATCAAATTCAGTTCAGCAACATTAAGTCGGGAGCACAATATGTAAAACTCTAACCTACAAAACAAAAATCAAAGCAATTAACTTAATTTATGCAGTATACGTTTTCGCTGAAAGAACTCCAGCGGCTTATCCGTGTGATTGGGGTTTAATATCTTTAAGTGGCGCCTTAATTTATTTGGCTTCATACTGTCCGCTGCCAGCATTTTTAGACACAGTAAACACACCAGTCTTTCTTCGTCTCCCACTGTAGTCACAGTGAAGCCAAGCGCTACATACGCTTCGTCATATATCCTCGTCTTAGCTTTCGTGTGACTTCCTTTTGTCTCATTATCTTCGTCTCTCTCACCTTTCTTTTCATCCCTGTTAAAATTTTTTTCAAGTTGTCTCTTGAGGATTTGTTTAATGCACTTCACATCGCCCGCTCGGTGCAAAAAAAACCCTACACCATAGAGCTAATACTCCCTGCGCACACTCTGACAATGAGAGCGACACTG
This sequence comes from Carapus acus, assembly GCA_900312935.1. Classification (NCBI taxonomy): domain Eukaryota; kingdom Metazoa; phylum Chordata; class Actinopteri; order Ophidiiformes; family Carapidae; genus Carapus; species Carapus acus. Next base: position 43,772 of record OMPJ01007656.1, on the reverse strand, counting down.
CTAACTACTGTAGTGGATGTGCAATTACACTTAATTGTACTACGGCAAAAAAAAGCATGTTCCCCGGGGTCACACGCGCCCCCCCCTGGCATCGCATCGCATTGCGCCCCCCTGGGGCGCACTATTTGAGAGGCACTGGTCCTGGGCCAATCATGGTTGGCGCACACTGTAAAGGATGAAGGTCAAAATGACAGACATAAAATTGGCAAGAATTGCGCAAATAAGAGAATAACTTCATGGCAGAAGAGAGAGATATATATTTGTAGAAAAGTAGCACTTGTAACTTAAAGTCTACCCCCACCTCTCTTTTCCCAATATGTATGGCTATTGGTCCTTTTTGTCCCAAGAACCAGTGAGTTGTTTATCTTCACATTTTGTGGTGGCAGCTTGCTGTAATCCGTAAACACCATCTGAACAGCAATTTTACATCATCGTTGGTCTATGTGTAAATAAGCACAGCATGTAAAACTTTCCAATGAGTAGAAACATGTTGATTGATGAATTATGCTTTTTATTTTCTTGAAACGCATCATTGCTCACAATGTGGATGAAGTCGTGATAATCAGAACAGATGCTTAGTTAGTCTTAAAATCGGACATTATGATGAGCTGCGTTTCTATTGAGGAGTACAGTTGGCAATTCATACTGTTGATAAATGCATATTATCAAGGGGATAAAGGACAACGAGTCAGGGGAAATGATCCGTCTTTTACATCTGTCACATTTGTCTTCCTGTATGGAGTCTCACTATTTCATACGTGTTTTCCCCAGGACGAGCTGGTGCGTGAACTCAAACAGACTTTGAATTCCATCAAACTAGAGGAGAAAGGGGTTTATGTGCAGGCCTCCACATTGGGATCACTGGAGGCTCTGCTGGAATTCCTACGGACGTCAAAAGTCCCAGTGAGCAACAGTCTCTGTGTGATTACATATTATACATGCATTGTGTCCCTTTACTCGAACTTAAACCCTGACCAAAGTATCGTCTGTGCAGTATGCCGGTATTAACATTGGTCCAGTTCATAAAAAGGATGTGATGAGGGCGTCCACCATGCTTGAGCACGACCTACAGTATGTGACCTCTGCCAACAAACACTTTCACCCTTTTCCATGTCAATTTGTGATCATGACAAAAGTAAATCAGTGTTTCTTTTTCCATTAGGACATGTTGGTCATTGTGTGTGCACATTTGTTTGTGTGTGTTTGTTTGTAGATATGCAGTGATTCTGGCATTTGACGTGAAGGTTGAGAGGGAGAGTCAGGAGATGGCTGACAGTCTTGGTGTCCGAATCTTTTCTGCCGAAATCATCTACCATCTATTTGATGCCTTTACCAAGTACAGGGAAGACTACAAGAAAGCCAAGCAGGAGGAGTTCAAGTAGGAACACACAAACACATGATTTTTTTTCCTTCACCATATCATCAGTGTCATGGCTGTGTGTGTGTGTATGTGTGCGCTTTGTCAGGCATATTGCAGTGTTTCCGGTGAAGCTCAGAGTTCTTCCCCAGTTCATCTTCAACTCCAGGGATCCTATTGTGATGGGTGTGACTGTGGAAGCTGGAATCCTACGGCAGGGGACACCTCTGTGTGTACCCAGCAAAGGGGTAAAAGAAGCACTCTTGCTTGCATGCACAGTCACACACGCACACAATTCAGGCACACTGACCAATCTTAGCAAAGTGTCACCTTGATTGTCCAATATACGATTAGGAATATATGCGTCTGTGTTTGTTTCAGTTTGTGGACATAGGAGTGGTGACCAGTATTGAGATGAATCATAAGTCAGTGGACTCTGCCAAAAAAGGACAAGAGATCTGTGTCAAAATTGAGCCAATTCCTGGAGAGTCACCTAAAATGTATGGCCGCCATTTTGAAGCAACCGATATCATTGTCAGCAAGGTAAGGACCAAAGGCTTCCCAAATAGATAGTTGTCCATTTTTTAAAAGCTACATAATCTTTTCCAGATAACTCGAGCTTCTATTGATGCCTTGAAGAATTGGTTCCGGGATGAGATGCAGAAACCTGACTGGCAGCTGATCATGGAACTGAAGAAGACATTTGAGATCATCTGAGGATCTCACACTCTCTTTGGCGCAAACGCACGCACGCCCACACACACACACACACACACACACACACACACACACACACACATATATACATGCATACATACTCCTTAGATAAAAAGCCAAAATTCAACAACAAAATGACCAAAAAAATAGTGAAAGTGTTTTTCTGTGAGAAACGAACAGTTTTTTCCACTGTTGTAAACAGTGATACACACGCACACACACACACACACACACACACACACACAGAGTATTCCAATGTGCCTGTTCTTCTGAGGAAGCTTCATGTTGTTTTTCTTCCTCTGAATCATGGCTGCTACTTCAAGTCTGGGGTTACGAGCTCTACAACTCCCATTAGACAGATTGAGACTGAGGAATGTCGGGGGTCCAGCAGAGACAATGATGAGGCAGGCACAGGTGCATCATGGGACTGTATTGTGTTTCTGTGGCACATCAGTTAATAACTTTAAAGACATCTATAGAGTTGAAGTGGCTCTGCCTGTTCTTTCTCGCTGCCTTTTGACCATGTCAATGACCTACAGTACGCCGGGGGGAGACAAATTAGTGAAGAAGAGGATGTTAGATCTTGAAGGCTTTTACACCTGTAAACTGCTAAGTTTGTTCTTCAGAAGTTGATGGAATAAATTCCCATTGCCAGGAAAGCTACAGAAATTTGGAGTGACTGATCATCTTATTACAGTCCTTTTGTCTGGCCTCTTTCATTTTATTATCATTTAGTTGATTATTGTGTGACATATTCCATAGTGAGTAGCTTGTTGGCTGATCGAGCTGGGTTTTGGAAAGTCTTCACAAAGGCATGTCCAACTATAAGGGCAGAGTAGGAAGAAAAAAAATTGACATCAGACATCAAGTGATCCATTGACATCAGATTTGATGAGTTTAGGTCGGATGGGCTCATGGGCTTGATCCACTTCTGCGCAGCTGCCTGATTTGGGATTTACAACTGCAGGTAGCCGCCTGAATCTCAAATACTGTTTGTCAGATGCCAGATTAGTGCCGCTGCTGAACAAGTGGGTGGTGATGCCCAGATGCTGCATGGAAGACATGTGCCAATATGTGTTTTATGAGGTGCGTTTTTCATCCCTGGGTAAATTGTTTCTATTCAGCCTCCTCACTGGGGGAGAGGTGGGCTTCATTTTTTTGTATGAGTGTGCACATAGTAGAGCACAGTGCCAGCTTCAAAGAACAGTACTGAAATTTACTCTCCAAAATATTTTTCTGCTTAGTCTTCAAAGCTCAAAAATGTTGAAACATATTTCTTCATTAATTTGAACATTTATGGACCTTCAAGCCACATTTAACCTTATTCTCCCAAATTTTATGGATCAGTCGATTCATTAAGTACTTAGCAACCTGCCAACGTAAAATTTAGATAAAAAGTTAAGTCCGATGGTTCCTCTCAATAACTAGGGCACTGAGGGCAGTTGGTCCAGACCAGTGCTTCTCAATTATTCTCTGTTACGCCCCCCCAGCACGAAGCAAACAATTCGCGCCCCCACTCTCCGCCACGAATATAAATGATATCATTTGTCTATAAAATGGTTAAAAATACACCTCTGCACAAAATTATATTCTTGTTAACATATAAGAAAACAAAAAAGAGAAATGTAGTTGAAGTTACAACAAAGAATAACTTTATTAATATTGTTTTTAGTCTGTAACGAGATTTTAAGTGAGCCAATTTGCCTGAAATTATAAAAAAAAAAAAAAAAAATGTATATATCATTGTTTAAACTGTAAACATTTTTGACCGACTTATTTGATACTGAAAAATAAAATAAAATAAATAATAACAAACTAAATAACAAACTCAAATTCAGCATAGCAACATTAACTCAAAAGCACAATATATAGAACACTTAAACCTACAAAACAAATATCAAATTCAGCACAGCAACATTAACGCAAAAGCACAATATATAGAACACTTAAACCTACAAAACAAATATCAAAGCAATTTGCGTTACGTTAATTTACGCAGTATATGTTTTCGCTGAACAGACTTCAGCGGCTAATCAGCGTGATTGGGGTGTAGTGTCTTAAAGTGGCGCCTTAATTTATTTGGCTTCATGCTGTCCGCTGCCAGCATTTTTAGACAGTAAACACACCGGTGTTTCTTCGTCTCCCACTGTCGTCACAGTGAGGCCAAGCGCTACATACGCTTCGTCATATTTCCTCGTCTTAGCTTTCGGGTGACTTTTTTATGTCTCATTATCTTCGTCTCTCTCTGCCTTTCTTTTCATCCCCGTGAAAAAAAATTCATGTTGTCTCTTGAGGGTTTGTTTACTGCACCTCATATCACCTGCGCGGTGCAAAAAAATCCTACACCATAGAGCTGATACCCCCTGCGCACACTCTGACAATGAGAGCGCCACTGCTAACTACTGTTGTGGATGTGAAACTACACTTTGTTCTAGTACAGCAAAAAAAAGCATGTTCCCCGGGGTCACACTGCTACACCCCTATGGGGGGCGCGCCCCACTATTTGAGAGGCACTGGTCCAGACAACAAACCTGTAGAAGTATGGAGACATCTGGGGGATGCCTTTCGGAATGGGGGATGAGGTGTTGCAGATATTTAGTAACAATGGTGATGTGCAGAGTTGAAATGACAAAAGGCAAAGGCAAAAGGCTGACAAGACACACACTGCTTGTGGATTTCAGGTCAGGTTTTTATTGGTATCAACAACATCCAGGCTTTTGGAATGATGTCTTTGTTTTGAACTCCCGAGGTCAAAATGTCTCAACTAGCAAAAATCAAGAGCAAAGCGAAGAATGCCAAGAAAGGTTGGTTGAGCTGGTTATTTTGTAACTTGAAACAACACAGGCTGGGTATTGTGGAAATACTTAGGGGAAACGAAAACACCAATCATAACTAAAACAACCCGCTGTGGTCTTTAATAAATTTCAGACAAACATAGATGATTCAAGAACCTGGCAGAGATCTAGACAGAGTGGAATGAAGCGTGAGTTATCAGTGGCGCCTGCAGTTTCTCCATAAGAGTGGCTAGATGGGGCGCACCAAAACCAAAACTCACACGTGAATTTCAGGAATCTTGCTGTTGTCTTATATCAACTAGGCTAAAACCGTGGGGATAAGATAATCACTTGCTGATGTACTCTGCTCTATTATATAATCTTATATGCATCAGTATACTCACAGTTTGAGTATTATGATTATGACTGTATTACGGCTCTCCCTTGATGGCACCACTGGGAGTCACAGCTTTAAAAACACATTCAGATGCATCTGGGAGATGCACTCCAACTGTCGGGTCCTTTGGGTCAAGCCACTTCTGTGACTGAGCTGGCCAAGGAGAAGGACTGGACAGTTGGCAAGTGGGCCAATGTCTTCCTTTCCGATGAAATTAAAGTCTGACTTTCATTTGGGAATCAAGGGCCAATAGTTTGGAGGAAGATGGGTGTGGAACAGCCCCTGCCCATACCACCAGAAGCAGTGAAACCTGGTTTGATGCCCAAGCCATCTCAGTGCTTGACTGGACAGCCAACTTGCCAGACCTAAACCTAATTGTGAGTGAGTTTAGTGCCCCTCATTTTCCCATCGATAACACCCAAAAAAGAAGAGCTGACAGCAAGCATCAAGGAATTTTAGGCTTCATCACTCCCAGGCATTGCTACAGGCTGATTCCCTCAATGCCACGGCTCATCGAGTGCAGTGATAAAGGCAAGGGGATTCCCAACCACGTACTGAAGATTGACATATTGTATTCAAAGTACCACATTTTGATTGATTTGATGTGATCCTAATTTCTGAAAAAAAATTTCCATCAAAAACTGAGAGGTGAATGGTGATTTCTGCGCAGCGCTCAATTTTTTTAAATTCCTGTATACATAGGTTTTATGAGGTGGATGCCCAAATAATGCAAAAATGAACAAATTAATACCTGGAATCATCTAGATTGAGGGCCTTGCGGAGATCTGTTTGAAAATTCTTAAAAATAAACAAAATCTGTTTTTAAACGATAAAATACATTGACAGTGGAAAAGTGCCTTGTGAGTTGAAAACTGATTTGTGAGTTAAGTGGATATTAAATTTGATAATTCCCCACCACTAACACTCCCAAATCATGACATCATCTGAATCATTCATGACCTCGTAGAAAACATGACATCATTATTGGCACGTGCGGAATGAGACATACATGATCAAAAATAATGTGTAATCCGGCAACTTTTGTGACACACATATGGCTCAAGACAGCAAAGAGGGAACACTGGCTAAACTCTGTGCATTGGAAGTGGAGAGCAAACAGAAGCCTGAAACTGGAGTTTCTGTACTTAATTGCGACAAAAATGGGAAGGAATCACCAAAACACACAGAGGAGACACCGAGGAAGCTTGAAACAAACGTGTCTTTGGGAGAACACAATGACCTTCAACATCTCACCAACTCGATACAGAGTTGGACGGAGGAGCAGGCCTTGAAGAGAGAGAGAGCGCTCTGCGCCCAGATAGAGAACCTGAAGAATTACTACAATGAGCAGCAGCGCGTTTGGGAGACAGAGAAATGCAAGCTGCTGCGCAAACATGCGGCAGAGTACAAACAGGCTGCAAAGAGAGAGTGGACTCTGCGCACGGAAATCGATAGCCTGAAAGAAGCCCTTAGGAAGCGGGAGAGCTTCCACCTGGAGGCCTGGGAAAGGGAGAGGTCCTTCTGGCAGGAGTGGGTAGAGTATCTCAAGAAAATGAATTGTGTAGTGTTGCAGGAGAGGGACAACACAGTCGCTGACACAGTTATGATGGATGCGTTGTCAGTGACAGAGATTGAGCAGGAGGGAAGAATCCTGAATAAAAGCCTGGAAAGGGCCTTGAAGGAAGAGGAGGGCAGAGACGCAAAAGACACGTCAAAGCTCAGACCAAAATCTATACTAGTGAAGTGTGACATTGGCAGGAAAGGCCTCAAAGTACACTGGTCTGATGAGTCAAAGCAAAAGAAAACATAACAAAGAACCAGATGGGATGGACTGAGATTGTGATGCCTGATTTTGCAATGACATGTCAGCGACAGGGATGAAGAAAATTCTGGAAATTGTCATTATACATCTGATTCGATAACACATACCTACAGCCCAATGTCGACATGAATGACAGGGAAACATTTCAAGCGGGGTATGATGTCATCGATTTCCTGAAAGATGTCAACCCATCTCCATGTGTCATTCTCTGTCAAACTTTTTAAATAATCCTCAATATGCAATGGACAATAATTATGTTTGCTAATGTACCCACTAATGTCTACATATTGTCTGTACATAGCTTGTGATTTATCATTGCTGGTCTCCCTATGGATACCTGTTATTTGCATATGTTCATGAGTATCGCCACTTTCATTTCACAGCACATCCAGTGAACATGTGACCAATAAAACTCTTGAATCTCGTCTCCAGCCATCACAGCAAGAGACCATGACAGCATGACAGACGCATATGACCTCATGGAAAACATTACATCACAATTATGACAGGCTCAGATAGATGCACAAGACAAATATGGACCAGGAGAGTAAGGGAGAATCTCAGGCTGATCCAGGGCCCTCAGTAGAGTGGAGCAAATGGCTTCACTGCATAAGCATGTTATGTGATGGAGAGACCACTTACCAGGTGTGGAGAAGATCTGTGGCGGAGGTTAAGAATTTCATCTCAAAGATTGGTGGGGTGGTGAATTCAGTTCATCGGTTAGCATATGGACCTAAAAGTCAAGAGGAGCAGCAAACCAGTGTTGAAAACACCAGTGGGAAAAAAAGATGGGTATTTGTCAAACCTTCCATTGAGAGACTGAAGATGATGGTGTCCAGGATTTTTGCGACAAAAAAGATCATGCCATACTTTAGCCACCTGCTGCAAAGGCACAAGGAGCTACTTGCCTCAAGAACAGTTCTGAGCAGATTGTTGGATAGGTTTCTTCACGTCGCAAAGAAACTACATGGAGTTGAACACTTAGCTTGCCAGCTGCTGAGGTGGGCGAAGAGAGATCACAACGTGGGGCAGGAAGAGGCTCTGAGGGGCCCAGCTGATGTCTTTGCTGAGATCCAGACTCTGAAAAAGCACGTCTATTTGCAGCTGCAGCTCTGGGAGCTCGAGAGGCTAAAGCTGAGGGCGCATTGCAGTGGCCTGCAGAGGCAGGCACATAACAGAGACTGGCATCTGCGAATCTCCATCCAGAAACTTGAGGAAGCCTTCAAGACGCAGAAGAGGTTTAATATGAGGGCCTTGGAGAGGGAGAGACGTTTTTGGCAGGATTTGGTTGAGTACATCACGATAAATCATCACATTAGCAATAAAGATCAGGGCATCTTGTGCGACACATGTGAAAATCTGACTGACGGCGATGAGGATTATATGGATGCAAATGTGTCTCGAGCAGAAGCAGAAATGAACCTGGGGGAAGCGCAGGAGGTGGTCACACTTGTACAGGAGGTGGACGGGGATCAGAAAGTTGGGCCACAGCTGTTCTCTCCTCAGACAAGATATAAATCCATTCTAGTGAAGCCTGACACGTCCAGAAAGGGGCTTAGAGTTCACTGGTCAGACCGGACGCAATGACAAGTAGTGGAGAGCGCAGATTATGGTCTTAATCACTTCATATTGTACTGGTATTTAAGATATTCCATTATACATTTACTTTTCATGACTTTTATGTCAAGTTGGTTACTGCTATGAAGTTGTTCTACCACCATATAGTGGTCGTGTCCTCTCAGTGCCTGTCACATACTGCACATAATGGACTCATATGTTTTACGTTCTCTGTGGTGATGTCGAAGGTTGTCCCTCAATAACCCTCTGTCCCTGCAAATGAGCCACAGCAAAAAATCCCCACACCATAGGGATTCATGCTCTATCATTTGTTAGATCACAAATAACTGGACCTCAATCCAGTAAAACATTGAAAACACTGGTTTGAATCCTCACACAGACAATATATTAAGAGCATTAAACCGAAGTGTAACTCTGTTACTATGCCAACAAAGTAAATATGACCTCTGACCTGTTACAGCTACTTAGCCTGTGTGGTCAAGCCTGTGTGGTCAAACTCCAAATGCACACAGGATAAGGGATACAGGATACATGAGTACAATCTGCTGGTCTGTTGCAGAAACAGGCAGAATGTGCAGCTACAGCGATGTACAGAAATGCAGTTACACAGTGGTAAAAACCCAGTTTGTGAGTCACATCTTACATACAGGTTGGCAAAGAGGTGCAGACAGAAAAACATTGATTCTTAATATGTAGCAATTTCCAAAAAGACAGCACACCACAGGCACACTCAGTGTGTTAACATTTAGACACGAGTCTATGCTTACAGCTGGTGTTTACTCAGCATACTCAAGTGGGTGGGGCTGAGATGATAGAATAAGCATTATGTGGACATGAAAGCTCTTTGCTAGATGGGGATCTCCGCAAAATGGGTCAGATGGAGGTGGGAATGAAATATCCATGAAGGTCCATGTGGACGGTGGCTGGAATGGATGCACGAGCAATTTCCTGCATGTTTTGGGCATTTAGGACGAGCATGAAGGGAGAAATGTTTTCATCCGGAGAGATGATAGATGACAAGATCACACCTGTCAAATGCACAATTTGAAAGTTAAATCCAGACCAATGTGTCTTTTCTATATGAGTTTTATGTAGAAATTTCCAGATTTGAAATGAGGACTTCACCATGGTCTTCCTCAGTTGCTCCTGGTGAGGCAACAAACACAGGCTCTGAAGGGAAGCAGTTCTCTTCGTACCACTCAAGGTGTGTCCTGGTGACAATGTCAAACTTTGCTATCTGGAAGACAGGTCGGGAGCAGTGATATTGGGGTAGTATGCCCCAAGAGCCTTAGAGGAATCATGTGATGGCTCTGCCTTGTTTTTTCCTTGCTCCCTCAGTACTTTTTGCTGCTGATTAGCTAATGATCAAAAATGAGTGAAAGTGTTGCAGTTTAGCAGCATTATACGCCTCTACTTTGCACAAGTTACATATTCTCTCTCTATGGCATTGGACCTTGTTTGGATGAGGGGACCACTCCACCCTGGAGCCATAGAAGTAGCGGTACTTATTTGTGTTGAAGTTGTAGTTGATCCTTGGGAGCTCCAAACCTGAGGAGGACACCAACAGGTCATAGTGATGGACAAGAGGAGGTAGTCAAGCTAGCATGAACTGGAAGAAACCTTCAAAAAGAGCCTCCGGCTGGCAGTAAACGGATCCGTCCTCTTGCATGACAGCTTGAGCTGTTGTATCTGTCAGTGTCACCAAGTTACATCCTTTAGGGGACTCCTGGGGAATTATGCCGAAGATGAGTAGAACCTCCCATGATAGTCAACACCCTATGTTATGAAAAGGAAATGGCAGGAAACATTCTGTTCTCTGTACCTTGTGGATATTGAGTGGAAGGATGAACCTTTGGCAGACTGGTGGGGAGAAGACCTTATTGGATTGGATGAAGTCGTCTACGCCCTGTCTCATGTTTTTTATGTAGAACATGTCATACAGATTGCTGTCCTTGTATGCGATCAGGTCCAACACCACATGTTTGTCATCCTCGTAGGCATTGATGTGATGAAATACCACAAGGGCATCACCATAGAATCGGGTTGAGACAGTCTCTCCAGTTTTTCTGTTGGTGAGGTGCAACAAAGTCTGGGGCAGAGCAAAGGGATGAATATGAATGTTGTTATTCTCACTAATGGTCACCTGATTCTAAGCAGATGTAGGGTGGCCTCACTATATCATTCTTGTCAAATTTCAGACAGCTGCCCCAGTTGGACCCTCTAAAGTAAGCGGTTGCCAGCCTGATGATGTCCAGTTTGAGCGGCTGCTCTACGAACACAATGTAGTTTTCTGTCATGCCAAAACTGTGGAAGTAGGATGGATGAAGAACCGAACGCATGGGCAGAGAAGAAACAAGCTCCAGTTCCTTCAGGACAACCTTCCCCTTATCTGCAACGAAACAAACAGCTGAGCCTTACCACGTGCGGATGTAACAGAACAGCTGGAACATCTGGAAAGAAATGAAGAGTTACCGGAGGCATTGACTGGGACTTTGAATATGATGTATCTTGGTCGGCCCAGGCCCATAATGGCTGTGCCCATGTTGTAAGTGTTTCCGTCCTGGTCATAGTGTGGGTGAGCAGTGGCCAGATTCAGAGCAATATGGTTCCTGTAGTTTATCTGGAACATCAGCTTTGTCAGATGAGAGATTCAAAATATGCAATGGCCACCATGTGTTCAAGGTTCAAAAAGGGGTCACACTCACCCTGCCTGTAGTTTCTAGGGTGACAGGGTCAATCTGGTTGATGTAGTTCACTTCTGAGGAGGCGTAATAGTCACGGCCGTAGCGGATGATGTTGACCAGGTTGTTATCAGTGAAGTCGGGGATCACATTTGAGAGGTGAGTGAAGAACCTTACAGGGAAAGAGAGAAGGGACATTCCTCCATGGATGTCAGCCAAAAGGCACATTACACATTTCGATCTAGATTAGGATTTTCTTGGAGATCTTAATCTCTCCGTACATCTACAGTTGCATGCCTGTTTGTTTGGGTTTTTTTGGTGGTGGTGGGGTCTGAGGTTTATTCAATCTTGTTAAATAGGATAGAGAAGCGGTGAAGAGAGGAAAGAATTTTTGGGGAGGGTGTAGATGACCAGTGTGTCCCTTTGCAGTCCTACAGATGTCTCTTACCTAGAGAAGATGTTTTTGCAAGGGTCCGGGTAGATCATGGTTCCAAATTCAGAGACGACGATCCTGTCAGCCTTGATGTTTCTCTTGTAGGTATCACTTTTCAGGAACTTGCTTCTGTAATAAACCTCACCTAGAACCATAATACACTAGATTATTGGGTAAGTAACTCACCAAATGAGCCACTTAATCCATGGAGCACTGGCAGTACTGCATCAAGGACTAGAAGACAGCAAGATGGTTTTTGACCTTGGCTGAATGTGAAGCTGTGGATGAGGGACAAGCCGTCAAACCAGTGGTTATACTCCATGTTTCCAATGGAGAACAATCCAGGCCCGTTCCTCAGCAGGGTGCCCTCCAGCCAGGAAGGCATTCTGCCTGCACACACCCACACACACGCACACATGCACGCACGCACACACACATGCACAGATACAGATTTTTTTTTGGCAGAATTCTTTAAGACATGACACTAAATGAGAGATGAATTGATTAATGTAGGAACGAATAATGTATCCCAACACTGTAAAGAAGTGCCATACATACTTCAACAGGCACACAAAATATGCTTGAAAAGTTGATAAATATCTTGACAAAGTTTCAATGTGAAAATATCATCCTCAGATGATACTGTAACAGTAATTTGAAACATTTGCATTTGTAAATACAAATACTGATAACATGCATGTTGTGGCGAAGATCTCAAAAAATGCTGATTGAGGTTATTTTCTGTCTCAATTTCCACACATTCTCTATGGTAAATGCATTTTAGACCAACATGGTCCAATCTCAAATGAGAGAGCTTGTCAAATGCTGGCCACATACCTTTCAGTTGCGCTTTCACCGGTTCTGGAGTCTCAGCTCCATTCTTTGCAAATATTGACTGCATCGTATGAAAAATTAGCAAGACTTGTATATTTCCCCTTGAGCTGTGATTGATCCTGCAGACACTTGTTCTTATCTAGTCTCTTTGAGCCATGCTGTCTATGGACTTTATTCTCTTCATCATGACGTCTTTTTATGGGGGTCATTGCTTGTGTCTGCTGTGTCACATGCAACATTGAGGATGCATCACAAGTTTGGTGTCAGACAGCTGTATGTTTCACCGCACCACCTAACATGGTAATTCATTGTGGTAATATATGGTGATTTGAAAATTCCCTTTTGTTTGCAGTTTTCATTTTGGAGATCCTTTTTAACTCCAATAAGATATCAGCTGGGTTATGAGCTTTTATTTGAATGCAATGTTAGTCAGTTTGCCTGTAAACTGTGTGGTAAGTGACAATCTTTCAGTCCCAGCTTTTCCATATCCTCTCATATTGTCCTTGTAATTTCTGAATTAATAGAAGGTTGATTTAGTGTTGTACTTTTGTACAAAGCCCTCAGACAAGAGCACAAGTCATTCATGCGACAAATAGCTGTTTTTTTGTTGAGTATGTCGTCCAGAGTATGTGTTCAGTGAGCAGAGTTCATGTTTTGACCTGCCTGTGAAACGTTATCGCTGGCTGTAATTGGTGAAATCATTATTGTGCCTCACAGCAGTCGTTATCATATCATAGGACGTAGCATGAATAAATAGACCCACATCGTAAAGATCAATTATTGACAACATGTCTTTAACGCCTCTAGTTCTTAACCTGGGTTCATTTGAACCCCAGGGGTTCAGTTAGTCAGTCACAGGGGTTCGGTGGAGGTCAAGACACACACCCAACTCATAATTTGTGATGACACGTCCTGCTTGGTTATCATAACAAGGGTTCGGTGAATGCGCATACAACCTTGTTGTACATAGAGTACTCTGTAGAATGCAGGATCCGGCATACAGCAGTAATGGCAGTGATAATACATATCATATAATACTGCAGTAGTAGGTTTACTTCAAATTTTAAGACGTAGCACTGTCTGTTACTTTTTGTACACAAATGAGAGAGCTTGTTTGATTGTGGCCACTTTTTATGGGCTACAATTATGATCATTGTTATAATTTTTACAATTTCATCAAATAATGCAGAAGTATTCTTATTTCCATTATTGTTATATTCAATTCAGTTCAATTTTATTTGTATCATGCCAAATCACAACAGAAGTTTTCTTGATGTGTTTATATTTAGACATGTCTACATACACTTGATGTGAGCTAAATTCAATTGTAATCTAGTCACCATTATTCATTGCTGCTGTGCATCTGTATACCTGTCTCTGCCTCTGCCTCTGTCTCTCCGACTACAAGTACTATTACTACTACTGCTGCTACTACTACTACTATGACTACTACGAGTACTACAACTACTACTACTACCACTACTGTTAAAGAATGTATCATCGATATCTTGATAATAATTAGTGGTGGTCAATTTGGTGGTAATGACAACAACAACAAGAACGAGGATAACAATTCAATTGCATTTTTATGTTCCTCATGTCACGACGCAAATCCTCAATCGATAAGAGTGCCATTATTTTTTATACCACTAGAGGTCAGTAATGATATACATTTTATGTTTTAAGCCAAATCACTCCCCAAACCACAGATAGAAATATTTCAATCAATTCCTCGATTGATCATCTTTACAGCAACCGCCACAGCAAATTATTCGAAGGCGTAAAATGAAAATGAAACTATAAGTCGGCAATTTGTTTAAATGAATTAAAGACACTGTGTAATTTTTTTTTTTTCAAACTAAGTCTTACCTACGGTGAACACAACCATACCAAAGCGTGAATTGGATGTAACAAAAGTGAATCATGAAAAAACAGATCTTGTGAGGCAAAAGTGTGACACCCTGCTCTTGCTGAGCAGCGCCTAAACTATAAAGCAAAACTGTGTGGGCCAGCAGATGAGTAATACCACGGGAGGTATATCTTTTGGAATATTTGTTTTCTCTCTGCCCAAGACAAGTTTTTGACACTAAAAGAACACAGCCATGTTCTACGGAGCTGGACATGTCCAAAGATGAGGGAAAAGTCAAAAGGGACATCCTCATGTTAAAGAATCAAGTAAAGTGTTAGAGGTCCATAGCGCGTAGTGGCACTACGCCATTGCTCAAAGAAAACTTCAGATACCAAGTAAAGCTCTACCATTCTAAAATGGAGGTTTTATTGTGAGCAATAAAAAGATGTAAATCATAAGCTGTGGTGATTATATATTCCATGGTACTTGAAACAATCGCTTGCCTATCTCAGCTCTACATTTTTTGTTTCAGTGCGTATAGTTTAATACATCACTTATTCAAAATGAGTACTATCACTGACACGACCAATCCCACAATGCTATTTGTTACAGCTGCAAACACTGTCATTTGTATTGAAGGGATTGTGACGGGCAAAGTATTGTAGTTGAAAAAATTATCCGCGTTTCTACCTATTATTCGTAAATTTGTTAGTCTCTCTCCTCGGCAGCTCTCAGCACCGCAGCGCTGCTCTCTTTCGTCTCCTGGAGCAACACCGTCGCCCTCTGGTAGGTCTGTGGACCAGC
>OMPJ01007656.1:9696-28494 GCA_900312935.1 Carapus acus | reverse complement strand
ACACACACACACACACACACACACACACACACACACACACACACACACATATACACACACACACACACACACATTCAGCATTCAGATATAACTTAGCTTATGTCCTCCTTTCAGGCTATAGCACTGGATGCTGATGTCACAAACACAAACAGCACTAACAGCTGTCTTGAAGGTTTCATCCTTGATGTCTTTGAGGTTTATGATGACATTGCAGTACGCGCCGAACACAGCTGTCTCCAGAGCTTTGGCTGCTACCTGGAAATTGCGGCAGGACAGGCATAAAACAAAGCAGGGAAGCTAACACAATAAACACATCGGTCACAGTGCTGCAGAACACGAGATCTTGTACAACCTGAGCGTCGGATTTGCATGCAATGTTTCCGAGCACCACCAGTTCTCTCAGAGCAGGCCAGAGGACGCTGACTCTCTCCGCCAAGCCTAAGGGAACTCTAACTGCCTGCTGCAGACCCTCCTGCATGGCAGCTTCTCGTCTTCAAGGACAAAGATGACAGAAGATTTGCAAGAATAGCTCACTCACATTATTTCACAGCAGCATCTGGTTAAAAATGAACGTTTTTGACCAATTGCTGTGTTCCCCTTACCGGGTGCCTTTTTTTTTTTTTTGTGAGAAGTGTTGGATTTTTTACCTCTCAATTTCCTCTGCTGTGTTCTTTGGCATTCTCACTGCCGTCTATCAAAGAGGAAGATAAATATAATCAGTGAAAATCGAGGACCATCTCCAGCACCGACATTTATCATGCTCAGCACTGTGCCACAGAGGACCACAAATATTGCTTTTCCACTGCA
This sequence comes from Carapus acus, assembly GCA_900312935.1. Taxonomy (NCBI): domain Eukaryota; kingdom Metazoa; phylum Chordata; class Actinopteri; order Ophidiiformes; family Carapidae; genus Carapus; species Carapus acus. The sequence goes on along the minus strand of OMPJ01007656.1, from coordinate 27,687 downwards.
GGTTGAACCTATTAACATGTAGAAAACTGTGGTGATCCTGTGGATTACCACAGGAAAGATGATAATCCTCTTAAGCATTGGGAACACACTACTGTGGACAGCAGCATAAGAGAATATTCCACATCCAAAGCAGTTCCTGTGATGATGGAAGGAGACATGTCACTGGCTTGTGTGGACAGACCCTGTGGCTCCTCACCATGTAGCTGCTGAAGGCCGTGGAGTCGGCGTCCACCATGTCCAGCAGCTCATTCATTGCTTGGTGGAAAGGAGGAATCAGTCTCCTCATAACATTGTCCAGATTTTCAAATTGCCTCCTCCCAAATGTCATCTGTCCCACCATGGCACCCAGTGCTGCCCCCTGTGGGACAAGAAGCGGTTACAAGAGACATTGCCATCAGAGCTGATGAGCTTTATGGTATGCATGTGTTTTGGTGGTACCATTGCAGCTACAGCGGCAGAGACAGATCCTCCACCAGGAGCCGCCGTTCGAGCGCCAACACTGCGCACAAATTGCCGCAGGGACTGAGACGTCAAAGTTGTGTTCTTGTCAGACTTCACCATGTACCTGCATAAAGAAGGCAACTGTCGTGGGGATGTTCATTTTCTTTACTTCATGGCAGAATTTTCAATTTGGAGGTGAGAAGTTTGACCCCTCTTTTGGTGAGCAGGGAGGGAAGACTCACTCTATGATTCTCTCCTCTGGGACAAACGGACCCAAAGAGTCCAGACCAAGCCTGTTGATGACCTGATGAGAGAAAGACAAACCTCTACCACCATGTTCATGATGAACTTTTTCAGTCCTGTAATACCACTATATACTGTAGTTGGATTGACTCCAGTGTGAATGAGTGCCTGCTGGTGCACACGGGACGATTCAATGTTTGGAGTGATTGTGCACCTTTCTGTGGAAGGTTATGGTATTAATGCATAGTTATGCATTGTTGTCCTGATTAAGCAGCCTCAGGGGGAAACGTTGGCTCAGAGAATCACATGGTCACAGTTTCTGCCTTTGAATGAAAATGATCCTCTCTAGGGAAGCAATTTCCCCTCGGATCAATGAACTACATGTTCAGTCACATTCAAACATCATGTTTGAATGCGACATCAGTCACATTCAAACATGTATCATCTGCAAATCTCCAGTGCCTTAGAGGTGAGTTGGCCTTGGCCTGTGACCTTTAAAGTTTTCATACACCCAGTCTGAAAACCCCCCACAGTGATGCCCCCAACACTGACCTCCACCATTGGCTCTGATCTTGTCCACATCAACAGATACTTTATCATAACTGTGACAAAAAGTCATATTTCCACGTTCTCACCAGTCTAATTTTATGCTCTTCTTCCAGGATGAAGAGCTTATCTCTGCTGATGTAGAAGTCAGCACAGTCCAGCAACGTCTGCAGTGGTATCAAACCAACGATTTGAGAACCCACGACAGGCAGATTCAGTTCCTGCAGAAACCAAGAAAACGTTTGATGTTGCTACAGCACAAACATAATTCCGTCTAAGGGCACCAGAGACACAGAAGCTCCCCAAGGAATTCATAAGATGACAAAAATAATTTGAGAAGTGAACAATTGAGGTTGCATCATCATCAGTATTGGCAAAATCATGCCATTCACTAAAGGCTTTTGTAAAAAATAAAGACAGCCCATTTGACTTTAACCGTTGCTTGACCTCTAACCTCTGCATCCCGACAGATTGCCCCGAAAACGGTGTGCAGAGGCATCAGCTCATAGTCCAGGATGTTGGTGGACACCTGAGCCAGGTTAGCCTCCTGCAGGTACCAGCCCATAGCCTGAACCTTTTTCAGCAGACCAGCCTGCAGCAGAGTTATCCTGTTATTTCATCCAATCAATTAAATCACTTCATCTGTAATCTCTCCACACACCTGGTCTTTGCCTCGGCCCTGCTCCCGGATGTCCAGAGCGATGCGGTGTGCCTGCTCCTTGGTTCCGATCAGGTTCACATTGAAGGCGATGAGGAACTTGCGGGCGCCTGTTACAGTGGCGCCCCATGAAGGGACGAAGGCGGCTGGGCCAAAGTCAGGGGCCCAATCAGACGACTTAAGCTGGAACAGACAAGAGGACAAAGACCCAAAATCAGTGTTGATGACAAATCAGAGGTGAAGTGTGAGGCAAGACTGTCAACCAGTGAGAGAATAACTACATTTATCAGTAAGAATAATGTTCAGTAAGCTCAACTGAGAAGAAGAAATGGGCATGGTCATTGGGAGTTATGATGGTGTGTTTTTATACATGAGGCCAGGGCAAATCAGATCATATTACCTGAGGTAGTGAGATGTACAGTGTGTTAACTAAAACCAGAACGGGAGTGCTACAACTGTACTCATCACAGTTTGCTCTGCATTTGGAGGAGGGACAGAATTATTTTGCAGGATTGTTTTGCAGTTTTTACCAAAGGACCAAGACTCTAGAGTTGCAGTGAAAACTGCAAAATAACACAGTCACGTGTCTGTGTCGCTTCACTGAATCATTCACGCTGAGCTTACTGCCCCCTCTCTGTCTGCTGGACTACCTGTTCTGAGCCTGTCTTACCTTGTAAGGCAGAGCTTCGTACTCCCCAGCACGCACAGACGGAAGGCTCCTTCTCTCATCTGAATGAGCTGCCTCTCCGTACAGGTACACTGTGAACCATCACATCCAATGGGATCAATAAAAACTTCTTTGCATTTGTCCAAACAGGACACCCAGACAAAGACTCTGCAGTAGACCTCCTGTTGCAGAGAGGATTTCTCTCTGATTTCCTCCTCACCAGGGACGTGAAGCAGGTCGGCAAGTCTCTCTGCAAAGATGTTGGCACAACGAATGCAGTCGTCCATGGTGACGTTCTGGACAGGGATAAAGGGACAGACGTCCAATGCTCCAATCCGAGGATGTTCACCTGAGGGACATTTTGAAAAATTCAACATCTAACCTCCAACACTCTCACATGACCAGCAACACAGTTTGCTTTTTATTACTGTATTATCAAAACTCTTTTCAATCCTGAGCCAAATAGTTTCTCTGCTCTTTAGGATCAGTGGATGTGGCCTGGGTGAGTGGTCCATGCAGCAGCATCAGGGTAGAAGAGCAAGAGGTGAGACGCACACTTTGGGCCATCAACTCTCACAAGGCAACAGGACCTAATGCAATGTTCCCTCTAAACTGCGCGCTTGCGCAATCGCGCACTGCTCCTACTATCTCAGCGCACGGCTTAGCGCGTCGCTAACAGTGCGGCGGAGGTAAGAGAGGTGAGGTGGAGTAAATGCTGCGCAGAGAGTTTGTGAGTTTGCTCAGACACGTGAAATATTAGCGGGAACATTGACCTAATGGCATCCTCGGACATGTGTTCAAGGACTGCAGATCAACTGATCAGAGTGCTGACGAGGAACTTTAACCAGTCTCTGTGCCAGTTTTTGTCCCACCCTGTCTGATGTCCTCCATCATCATACCCCTGCTGAAAAAACAATCCCCAGGCAGTCTAAATGACTCCAGACCAGTTGCACTGACCCCTGTGGTCATTAGAAGGCACATTAGGGCATTCATTCCATCCACGTTTGAACCACACCAGTTTGCATACAGAGCAAACAGGTCTGCTGAAGACGCAGTGGCAACGGTTCTCCATGCTATTCTTTCCCATCTGGAGCAGCAGTGGAGCCATGCACAGCTGCTCTTCATAGTCTTAAGCTTTGCCTTTAACACCATCCTCCCTCACAGACTGGTGTCCAAACTGAAGGACATTGGACTCCCATACTCCACCTGCCTCTGGATTAAGGACTTCCTCTCTCAGCGCACCAAGAGGGTCAGAGTAGGCCAGCACCTCTCCACAGCCATCAGCCACAGCACTAGCTCACCTCAGGGCTGTGTACTGAGTCCCCTAGTCTACATCCTCTACACCCATGACTGCACCTCCACCCATCACAGCAATACTATCATCAAGTTTGCTGATGACACCACGGTAGTAGGGCTTATCATTGAAGATGATGAGTCAGACTGCAGGGATGACATGGAGCGGCCATCAGAGTGGTGCTGCAAGAACAACCCGCTCCTAAACATGGAAAAGACCAAGAGTTCGTTGTTGATCCCAGGAGGAAGACTCATGACATCAGGTCACTTCTCATTGGTGGGAACCGTGTAGGGAGGGTCTCGATTTTCGACTCCTGGAAGTCAACGTCAAGGAGGACCTGAACTGGAGACCTCACACTGTTGGACTGGTGAAGAAGGCTTAGAAGAGACTACAGCTCCTGAGGGTTCTCAGGGGATACAACGTCTTAGAGAAACTTCTGAAATCCTTCTATCGCTGCACGGTAGAGAGAATCCTCACCTACTGCCTCTGTGCATGGTTCTCTAACAGCAAACTAGTACAGGGGAAGGAACTCCAGAGGATCATCCAGGCCACCAAGTGAATTATTGGCAGCCCTCTCCTCTCACTGCAAGAACTATACAGCTCCCACTGCAGGAGAAACTCAAAAAGGATTCTCCAGGACCCTTCACAATCAGCATACAGACGATTTGAAAGTCTTCCCTCAGGCAGGAGTTTTAGGGTAATAAAAACAAGGACCACCAGACTTAGGAACAGCTTTTGCCCAGCAGCCATTAGTCACCAAAATAGTATCAAATAACAGGTCTTGTACAATAAAAAACAGTGGAATACTAGACCAATCCATGTGCAAAAGGAATTACAGTCCAGTAAATCCTTCCACACTCTGGTCAGTCCTTCCCACGTCATTACTGCTGCCACGATTTACGATTTATACTGCTGCTATTACTCATAACTGTTCTATCCTGTATATACGTCTGTATATATTTCTTCTGGTTAAAGATTTTTTCTTCTTTTTTCTTTTTTTCTTTTAAACCTTTTTATTACCTTTTGCACCGTAACTGAGTACCTTAACTTCATCACATAACGTAAATTGTAGCAATGACAATAAAAGATTCCTGATCCCTGATCCTGATTGTCTAAATAAAGGACACTGCAACAGCACTTAAGAACCTGAAAGCGGATCTGCAAGTTTCCAATTGAGGAATATGGAGGCTACCAGAGTGTTTGCTCATGTCGATGAGAGCGAAAGCCTGGCTGGCAGCGTGCAGCGCTCCGTCCACCACAGCTTCAGGAGAACCCACAAAAGTGTAGACAGTGCGGTTGGTGGAGCTTCCAGGGTCGACATCCAGCAAGCTGCAGCCCTCAGAACCCGAGATGGCATCAGCAATAGCATCAATCACCTGGGACACAAAAGCAGGAAACCTCAGTCCTCTACAAAATTCTCCCGTCAAGTGGAATGTTGAATGGATTAATGCTCAATGAAATCTCTGCTGCAAGACAACAGCACTGCTGTTAGGAGAGGTGGAGCAGTGAAGTGAAGACAGGAGCCATTGCATTTATGGATATTTGATTATCTGTGCAGCAAAATCAGCATATCTGAACCAAAAAAGAATTGGAAACAAGGAAATGTCACCATTTCAGGAGTGTGATGGATGAGGCACAGTTTCTATGACCATGATGATCACTTTTTCAATCTGTCTGTGGCCTGTCAATGAGATTCACTCACACCAAAACACAAACACCACTTAGGTTTGGTAAATCAGAGGCCTACATTAAGGTGCCAAGGCTTAGAATAAGACTTTTTTGGATACCAATGATGCAATCTCACCTCTTTATTTCGACCTTCTGAAAAGTTTGGGACACACTCCACCAGCTGAGCCATGGCCTCCGAAAGAATCGTCCTCCTGAAAGGTGACCGCTCATTCAATCTGCCCTCACACACTCAGCCTCCCAAAAACAACCCCCCAATCACGTGGTGAAGCCAGAGTCCAGCTGAAACGTGGGCTGAATCATTAACAGACTCAACGTGTGCTAAGAGGACAAACTAATTATTCCTGTTAAACTAAAACAATGCACACATTGTTTAACTATCACAGAATGTGTCACATGTAGCACTCTGATCCTGGTGCATGCTGGGATGCATGTCTTATTTGCTTAAAAATGTTGAGCATGAACCTTGGCACTTTCCACCGTCTTGAACAGTGAGGACTAGGCACACCAGGCTGACAACCTCATCTGATGGATGTTCTCTGTGGTTCATGGGAACAGTCTTTGTGGTGTTCATAGTTCTTCCCTGGCAGCCCACAACACCATTTGGAGGTCACATGATCAGACTCGATCCCTGCCACTTCTGTAAAGGATGATGCATCTTTCAAGCGTAATTCTGCCAAAATCCAATCCACTGATTGTTTTTCCTTGACCTCTAAACTAGAGATGTCCGATAATATCGGCCCACCGATATTATCGACCCGATATTGGCATAAAAATGTAATATCGGTATCGGAATTTTTGGCTTTAAAACTGATAAAATATAAAATAAAAATAAAATAGATAGAAATAAAATAATGCTTGCGTTACACCGAAATAGTGCTTATGCGCTCCTGAAGCATTTACCGGCGCACATATCGGTATCGGCTGATATCGGTATCGGCAAATTGAGAGTTGGACAATATCGGCGTATTGGATATCGTCAAAAAAGCCAGTATCGGACATCCCTACTCACTTTTGCATCTACTTTGCAGCCTTCATGATTGTGAGAAAGCATCAACCCTCATCTGCCAGGCATGACCTTTGCACTGAATTCACCACCACATAAATTATCCACACTCAGTAGAAATATGAAATCACACCAGAGGCTGACCAGTTTGCCAGTGGATCAATAGTATTGGTCAAACTGCTTTTCAACTTGGTCTGAGCCAGTGCTCTACCTCGGTTTGCCTTTAATTGACTGAATGTTCTTGCGCACTGTGGTATTAAATTCTTTGCCACATCTCGTTCGTTCAGTATTCTGGTTTATGCCTCTGTTTGTTCCCAAATTCCATCCTTTGAGGTATTTTTCACTGCTGCACGGTGTTTTCTTTGTGGTCATGACATGCTCAGATGTCACAAATACTTGCCTCGTTAAGATCAAGTGAAATTGAAGCAAGGCATCGCTGTTTAGGAGAAGGCACAAGGGAAGCCACAAGAGAGCATGGATACACTGCTCTCAGCATGTGAAAATGGATTGCTTGGGATCTGTTGCTTTCATATCGTGCTCCAAGTTATCTCACTGGTTTTCTCTGCCACATGCTAGTCTTGGCGTCCAGCGCGGCTCGAAGCAGCTCTGCGGCTTGCAGTGCGGCACCAGGGGCACAAAAGAGGTGTGGCAGGACGGCATCCAATCGAGATGCCGTGTTTCTTCCATTACTGTCTCGATCGCATTAGCTGATGTTCTCTCTCATATGTCAGGATTTTGTCAGCAGACTGAAAAATGAACCGTAATGGCTATTTACTCTCCAGGAGTTACTTGATGATGGAGCAAGGTGGTCACATATTTTGTGGTAATTTGATTTCACTCAGCATGATCCCGCTACCTACCTAAACCACACTCAGTCATAAATCCTATATCTGCCAAAATCCTTCTTACTGTGGGTTTCGATGACCTGTTTGTGTTTGACAGCAAAGATCATTTTGTCCATCACCACTAGCTTGGAGGACAGTGAGTGAATATTATGCCACTATTATGCCACTATCATTAGATATGTATCAGTCTGCAGAACATCAGTAGATCAGTGGTTTACCCACTCCCAAACTGTTTACAGAGCTATACGCAGACACGCAGACACACACACACACACACACACACACACACACACACACACTCACATGTCTACACACACAAATCACAGTGCACAATCACAGTGCACAAACACACACACACACACATGCACGCAAACGTACATACATACATACACACATACATACATACATACAGACATACAGACATACATACATACATGTCTGCTAAATGTGATTTGAAATTCTTACCGTCTATGTCTCGTATGGAATAAAATGATTTCACACTGCGCCCAGACATTCAGCGGCAGCACATGTTTCCTGTTCATGAACTTCGAACAATTAACGTTGTTTGAGCCTCTGGTGTGTGTAAAAGTCTGTGTTTCAATGGCTGATGGCACAATGGTCTTTATTCTATTTGATCCCAGAACTGGGATTAGAAATATGATATTCCTGGGGGATGTAATGTAATATAATGTAATACAATCTACTGCAGCGGTCCCCAACCTATAATGTGCCACGGACAGGTTTCATGTCAGCCGATATTTTCACTGACCTATAAGTTAAGGTAACGGATGTGATATAGGTGGCTGTTGTTGTTGTTACAGTTCCTCTGGTGATGGCTGTTGAAGAAATTTTACCTATATGTTATCAAAGCTAATGCTTTACAAAGAAATGTCAAAGAGATATTACTTAAGCAAACATTATAAAAGGAAATGTGGAATAGATGTGACACATACTAATACTAAATACGGAAATGTTATTCAAATCATATGAAAATGCCTTGGCTTTGACATTTTGATAAAGAAAGCATGGTGGTGATGGTTAACCACTTGTGGGACGATAATGAAACCAATGACACAAATACTGTTTGCTACAAAGGGATGTACGTTCGTAACTGCTCTACAGTGAGAGAAAGGACACTTTGTTGTCTGCTGCTCACTCCTTGCTGCAAGGAAAAGAAATTAAGACTGATAACCAGAAGGATTTCGTCTGCCTCATTATATTTGTCTTGAGCGATTAACCCTGATAACGGCTATGTGCGAGTCTCCCGCTGAAAAGACTGGTTGCGTAGTCTGAAGCTGTAGAGAAATTAAAGTAAGTGTCTCCTTATAGAGCTAAAGACAACCTCTATCCTTTCTCCTGTGTGTGTGGAACTTCTGGGGCAGCTTGCCACTGCTAAAATGGTTCAGGACTAAGGGCTGACAAAAGTTAACACATGTGACATCCTGACATGCATAAAGAGTGAGACGTTGAAAGATGTGATGGAGAGAATTTGGTCATTTTTCCAAACTAAACATCATTCAGATGCAGATTATAAGTAAATTGGAAATAATGTTAGTTATGTGTTCTTTCTGTGTAGCCCGAAACCCTTTGACTCACGGATCGGTGCCTGTCCACCACCCAGGGGTTAGGGACTGTTAGGAGAGTGCTCCTCACACTCCTGCGTGTTCTTTGATCAGAGAGAAGATATAATTCACAGGCTGCGGTTATTTCAATTCAATAAGTTTTACTTACAATCTCTAAATAGTCATTCAATCAATCACAGAAGCCTCTGGGTTCAGTCTCTTTTCCCTTACACCAACAGCAGTGAGGTCGGTTCACAAAGTCTGAAGCTAGGACCCTCCTTTCCCTGGACACTTTATAACAAACAGAATGATAATCGCCATTCTTCCTTCAGGGTTGCCTGATTCCGGATTGGTCCACGACTGTCAGACGAAGGCGCCCTGATCCTCCATGGCTAGGAGAAAACCACTCAAGTGGACGTTAGATAGTGATCTTTAGTTAGCAATTCACCTCATCTGAGGATTAAGACGTCGATTGGGAGGAGCGATCATGTAATGGTTGGAGTGTTACAGCTTAGGTAAATAAATCAACCTTTTTTATCCCTCTAATCTCCGCTTTGGATTGCATCCCTAAAAACCCCTCTCTACTGGGGACAACCAAACGCAACCCGGATACCACAGGGCTCCACTAGGCTGACAAACACAATAGCGGCCAGCAGAAAGAAGGAACCCTCCGACAGAGGCTCCCGTTGCGCAGCGAAGGAGACTCTGTGGACGAGACTCAGCTCAACTGAGGGACAGTGAGCAGCAGGTCAAGTAACAAGACCAACAATGAAAAAAACTGCTCAAACCTCCTATTGCCGAAACAACAGGTAGACCTAGATGTCAGGTTGGCACTCGCGACAGACATTGCGCTCCTTGACACGGGAACGAGGGATCAAACATGGTGGTGTTCAGTTGACCAAGATTTGATTCTAGAAAGAGGCCCGGGCGAAGAACTTCTGCGCAGATGGCCCTGTGACATCAAACGTGCCCAAGACAGCATGCATTTCCCCGAACCAGAGGGGACAAGCATACAACTCTAAGTTGACGATACATGCACTAAATTGTGTTTCATGGGGAGTAAGTAAATAAATTTTATTTAGATAGCGCCTTTCACAAGCCGGGGCACAAAGCGCTTTACAATCAGAGACAGAAATTCAGGGTTACAGGATACGAATACTTCAGCAAGAGCGTTACATTACAAGCATGGGAGAGACACAGGTATGCCAGGGCCTCGCTAGGACACTTTTCAGTGGATAGAGTTATCAGTCCCATTTCGGATAAAGGGCACGGCCAGCAAGCCAAAACATAGGCGTGACCTTACACCCGACCCAAAACCGGACAGGAGAGGGGGGACCTTAGGGAGCCGGGGGACCTTAAGGAGCCGGGGAGAGGAGCGGGTGCGCAGTCACACAATGAGAGGAAGGAGACCTCAAGATGCCTCGCTTGGAGTGCAACCTTGGGTCGAGATAAAATAAAGAGCCCGGAATGCTTGAAACAGAGCAAAATGTACAATTTCAAGGCAGGGAAATCACAGATCAGAAATACAGACTTTTAGGTGCAACACTGAATTTGATACTGAAGCTGTTTAAAATTTTGTCGTGAGCGGCAACCGAATTTCAAGGTGAATAAGAAGGACCGTCCATTCTTCGGGAGCGACTTGGCTGATGGAAAAGTCTCAAAAGTTTGCTTGTGTGTCCCCAGATAGTATCCAACTTCTTTCGCTCGACAGCCAAACGGTCACCAAGATTGACAATGGCCTGGTCGGTTTTGGCCGCTGTCCGAAAGTCTCTCATTCAGACCTTTGAAATGCGTATTTGAAACTTCAGACAACTGTTTGGACTCCACGAGTGAAGTTGTCTTCTTTAGTTTGCAGTAGACAAGGGCAATTGCACATCCAATCAGCATAAACCCAGCCACAGTAAATCCGAATAGGAACACATCTTCCACGTGTTCTACCTGTAGAGGGGACAGACATATCGGGCGCCAGGCTCCCCAAGGATCAGCAGCGTAACCCGAGGCGTCGGTCCACCCGGGGCAGGCCAAGTCTCTAGGACTCCCTTTTCTGGTTGAAAAAATAGTATCAATAGCGCTCAACAACCAGTTGATCAATTCATAATGATTTTTGAAGTTGCGCACAGCCTGGGACCCAAGGAAAAGACAAAAACTGATAGTAGCAGGCGGAACAGGGAGAGCGAGGAAAGAAGCGACTGCACTCGAGGAAGGCGGGGAGAGAGAGGAATATGGAGGAGTATGCAGCAAGCGAAAGGCTAAACGCCCGAAGAACAATGGCAGATCCTGGTGGGCCTTTATGAAAACCTCACCGCGGTGCCCCTGAAAAAGGGAATAGTAACAACGCCACCGGGGATCGCCGAATATGGGAGTTACGAGTTAGGACTCTCAATAGAGGCCCTCCTAGACATAGCCAGCCGCAACCAAGACACGGACTACACCCTGGTGGTTACCTCAAATGAGGATTATAGGGAAGTCACGGACAGAACACCCGACCATCCCCTAGTAATCCCGATTATGAGACACTCACCGCACGAGGGGGACCCGTTCCCCGACCGAGACCCTGTTTAGCCTCTCCATGTCCCATCCCAGTCGCCACTCCCATCTGGCCACCCCCTCCAATTGAGGAGGAAGCGACCCCTCAAAGGTGAGAGGAAGGCCAGGTAACAATTGAGGAAGTCCTCATCAGATCATCAGCGAACCCCATCGAAATGGGATTTTCCAGAGGGGCCCCCCTCCTTGTCCCCTACTCAGCCCCATTTACAGACGAGTCAACAAAAAATGAGTCAGAGCTTCGCCGAGTGATAGGCAGACATGAGATAAGGAGGCAGAAAACCCAGCTGATGGGGAAACAGGCAAGGCCCCATAGAAGGGGAAGTCCCAAATCAAGGGAAATTTAGTGACAAGTATCCGACCCTGCTCTGGGTTAGGATTACAAAGGCAGAAGAGACCCCTAGGTTGGGCATATACATACAGGATGCCCTTCAAAAAGTGAAAAGAGCAGTAGTTAAGCTGTCCTCAGGAAAACACGGGTTTGGGGATCTCCCCGAGAAAGCCTTTATTAAGAAATTCGCGCAGACTTGCCCCATGCCACTGGGATCCTCAGGTAGTGAAGTAGAATTCCTTGTTCCGACTGAGGAACAACGGGATTTCCTGATACAGACCTTAGCTGATAGGTATCTCAGGTTAATTGAGAACGCGCCCTGTCATTCAGGTCATGAGAATGGGAATTCCGATGATGAAGGCAGCTCCTCTGAGAAGGACAGCTCAAGCAGCGATTCAGATGGGGGAAGGGACTACCCTGACTGCCTTGAGCCACCCCGTCTCCCGCCCTTTGCACAGAGAAATTCACTGACCAGCAGGCTAAAGGCGTCCCAGTTAGAGGGGGAATCAGTCAAGAGAGTAGAAAATGGGAGAGTAAACCCACTGCCTTTTCAGAACTCCTCAGATGAGGAAGATAGCCTTCACAGAGGCAAACACACTCAGTATGCCCCTCACAACCAGTTTTAGTTGGGCAGATCTCTTCCCCAGTCAAAATGGGAACGAGTCAGATTCAGCTTATTTGAATAGGTATATTGAGCAGGGATTGCCCAGAAACGCCCTAGGATAGCCACAACTGGCCATGTATCTCACCATGCGAAAGGGGATCAGAGTGCCCTGTAGTTGCTCCATCACAGATCTCGTGGACAACCACACCACTGCCCCAGGCTCAGACCACCCCACCCCAGACCTCGGAAAACCAACCGGGAATGGGCAGCCATGACCTTAGCACAAAAAGAGCTGGGGCCTCATTTACAAACTGTGCTCAGAAAAGATTCTATTTTCGATTGTGCGGATGACCAAAAACTACAAAAAAATCTGCAATTACTAAACGTGCGGAGACCGGTCGCATGCACACACGAACGCAATCGGCGATGATAACTGTCACCTGTGCGCAACTGCCACGCTCGTGTACGTTTGGAGTCATTTGCACGTAGAAACACCCTCAATTGACCATATACGGTGGGGACAATCCTCTTATAAACACGCAACTGAATATTCTCCTCCAAACTGGCAACATGGAGAAAAAGGAGAAGAAGAGGAACTTTTCAGGCACTGAAGTAGAGGTTCTTGTAAATGAAGTAGAGGACCACCAGCAACAATTATTTGGGACGCTAAATTCAAGTATGTGTTCAGGAACCAAACCTGCAGTTTGGGAGAAGGCAGCAACAGCCGTAAACGCTGCTAGGTCGGCTGAGAGATCGGTGGCAGAAATGAAAAAAAATGGTTCGACATCAAGATCAACAAAAATATCCTCTACTGGAGGCGCTAACCCACACAGCTGTTTCGTAAAATAAATTCCTCTGGGCCACCGGGCAACAACGTTCGAAAGGGTCATATTGGAACCGCAAATTATTTGTGTATTCACAGAGTGAAATCCTATCCTGTTAAGGTAATTATAGTAATTATGTGATGTGCCCTGAGAGCGGTACATGTGTACAATCTAGGGCACCTATGATGTCGGGAAATCCGGCAATGGCATGAAATCCCTGCTTGATTTCTATTTGTTGGTGGTGTTTGAACGTGAATTGAATACAGTCTGGGGCTGAGGAGATGATTGCCTCCAACACCGTCAGCATGATTCTACCGACCGTTGGCTGTGAAATGCCGCAAATGTCTCCGATCTCCTGTTGAAACGTCCCAGTGACCAAGAATCCAAGGATGGACACAACCTGAATGTGCACTGGGATAGCTTTGGAGCGTTTTGTCCTGCGTTTTGTCTCCTCCTACAACATAGGTTGTAGATCATGGCACAGATCCATCAGTATATGTTTTGGGAAGCAATACCTGCTGACGAGGAACTCTGAGCTCTCCGCTAGCACATCTGCGCGCTCTCTGAAAATACGCTCCCTGTGTAGTGCACGGTGCTCTAAATCTTCAAGCAGTACCCGCCAGGCCTTGATGCGCTTGTCACATCAATTACTCAATGCATCTGCTACTAATTGAGAATATTATTTCCTTCCTTCCTTCCTTCCTTCCTTCCTTCCTTCACTCATTTTTTAGAGGGGACGGGAACCGATGAGGAGCTTGAGATCGCCTGACACTCTGTATGGGCTCTATTTGTAGTTTCACTGTTCTACCACTGGATGTTGTGCGTATGCGCGGTCAGAGGTGTACGTAGGTTTACACACGTTTCTACACTCATGTTCGAATTGGTAAATGTCATACTTTGTTTTAGAATGTGCGTACGCATTACGTGCGCACATTTACGTGCACACGCACGGTTGATAAAAGAGGCCCCAGGTCCTCAAAATAAAGGAGGAATGGGACAAAAAATGGGCCCCCCAATGGCCACCAGCAAAATCAACATCATCAAAGAAATAAACCGATGTGCCACACAGAAAGGAAATTGGCTTACAACCAAAGTAGTAGTGGACGGTGAGGAGGTTGAATTTGTGAATGATACAGGGGTGGATATAAGCACTGTTGGGAGCCAAGAACACCTGACAATTTCGGGATACAATAACGTCCAATTGGTGGATGGGTGTGTACTTGAGGTAATTCAATATCAGATTCCAGAGGGGACGATATTGATAAAAGGCGGGTGCAAATTGTTAGGGAAAAACGACCTACCCTGCACCGAAACTACCGAAGTACGGTTTGCTTGTTGGCTAAAGGAAGTTGATGTGGACTCTCATAGGCAAAGAATCCTAAATGAGAGTTTAGTAACAAGTATTTGTGCACCTAGGAGTATTTATGCCTAAGAGTATTTATGCCACACACAAAAATTACTGTGGAAAAGTACAAGATTTACATTATGTCATTAAAGGTATGATGCCACCCATCCAGAAACAATATCCCTTGGGTCCAGCCAGAGAGGTCAAGGAAAACCTGGTCCGGGACTAAAAACTAACCTGCTTGGGAGGAAAACAATTACAAAAATAGAGGGTAACTTAATTACCCTATCTACAGGTGTGTGAGTCCATCCCCATCAACTCCAACATGCCAAAAGCAAGCCGTAAATCAAAGCACGTCGCAACAGGGACACGTGAGGACCAACCGCATATGAAGCCCTTGACCTGAGGACAGCAGTTGTTGTCAGTCGGAGCTAGAGGAGGAATCTGGGTGGGCAGAGGCCCCCCAGGTCTATGGGATAGAGGGACACTGGACTGTGACGGATATGAACCAGGACAGTGTGTGCTATGTGGCATCCCAGTGTTCAAGTTGCACTGGCAAGACTGGAGGCAGGACCGGCCCCCCGTAATTTCACGCCAGTTGCCAACCTGGGCCGTGGCATTGAGCTAGCAGGAAGTGCCAAGTTTACCCTCTGTAACCCCTGCCTCCACCAATGTGGATGAACCCTCAGTGGAAGACGGAAGTCAAAAATGCTTGATTTGGTGGCTTATCGATCCTGAGTCTCCAGCAAGGATATTAAATCAGTATTACTTAGGGCCCTACCATTGCATCACTATATGCAGCAGACAGGAAACCCATGCAAGGCGGAACAGGAAATGCGCCGGATGTGATGTTCACAGCTTGTTTCAGACTACAACAACGCAAAAAACAACGCAAAAAACCAACAAAGTCGGGCACGCTAAGCAGCAGTGGTAGCTGCCTTTGGTCTACGCCTACGGAGGTGCACCACACCGCAAAATCCCTAGCTCAACTCCCTGAGGACAACCCACTTAATGGGAGATGGAGACGGGAGGATGTTGAACGAGCGTCTGGCTCAGGATCATCAGAGGCCGGAAGTGATAAGTACAGGAGCTCCATCACAGGGAAATAAAGACAAAGGGATCCAAAATGACACTCCATCTTCCCCCTCGACCCCACCCATAAAACGGGACAGCAACGCCATCTGCTACGAAATTACTCCAAAAATGCAACTAGAGGATCCCATCTGTCTCAGAATCGCCAACCCACCATTTCCCCTCCAGGTTGCATTCTATTCCATCTGAGATGGCCGGCCCATCAGCCTCCCATCATCCTGTACATGGACAATCTCCAGAACCCGACAGCGGATCCGAGGCGCCCCAATCCAGGGTCGTCCATCCCCTCGCTCCTGACTCTACAGCTGAACTAGTCATTGTGGATGGACAATTCTTCCTACCAAAATGCATATTGATGTTAATTGTTGTGGTTACTGGCTGCGGGGGAGGATGTTGAACGAGCGTCTGGCTCAGGATCATCAGAGGCCGGAAGTGATAAGTACAGGAGCTCCATCACAGGGAAATAAAGACAATGAGATCCAAAATGACACTCCATCTTCCCCCTTGACTACACCCCTAAAACGGGACAGCAACGCCATCTGCTACGAAATTACTCCAAAAATGCAACTAGAGTATCCCATCTGTCTCGGAAACTCCAACCCACCATTTTCCCCCCAGGCGGCATTCTATTCCATCTGAGATGGCCGGCCCATCAGCGTCCCATCATCCTGTACATGGACAATCTCCAGAACCCGACATCGGATCCGAGGCGCCCCAATCCAGGGTCGTCCATCCCCTCGCTCCTGACTCTACAGCTGAACCAGTCATCGTGGATGGACAATTCTTCCTACCAAAATGCATATTGATGGTAATTGTTGTGGTTACTGGCTGCGAAGGGGGGGTTTTGAACGAGCGTCTGGCTCGGTAACTTCTCTGTCACCTGCTTGGTGACTTTTCTGTGACATGCTCTGTGACCTGCCGTGTGACCTTGCCACACGACCTTGCAGCGCTCTGTGCATGTGTGGTTCAGCACCGCGCTCCGACCAGCTCAAACTAGTGTTCTACCGCATCCTGCCAGAGATCAGGTATGCCTTTTAAGGTAATATAAGAAAGATCGTTTTGACAGGACACGATGACAGCGAAAATGACGCATGTGCTTTTTTGAATAAATACTGCTTGCTTTTAGAATAGCCCCCCGCGAGGCTCCTGTCGCGCCGCGAAGGAGAGGGTGACGAGACTCAGCTTGACCGAGGGACAGTGAGCAGCGGAAGTAGGTCGAGTTTTGGCTATTCCCCATTTGGGATCTGTCTCTTCCCTACTTGAAATCTGGTCGAGGATTCACCTTGCACTTCTCTCTGGTTTGGTACCTAAATTGGGTGTTCTCTGGCGAACTGTGTTTCAAGTCACGACTTATCTTGAGCGAACTTATACATCAAGGAGACAGGAAGCCATTGAGGAACTCGGGGGAGGCGGGTCATCGGGCGCTCAAGCCTGTCAGCGCGGCCCACTGCGGCCTCAAGTCGCCACCCGAGGGTCACGTTTGACACCACAAAGCACTGACAAATTTAGATGCACAGCCCTGACCAAACTGATCCATGCTAACTCTGAGTCTTTCTTGTTTTGGTCACATGGTCTCCAGGTCCAGCAACAACACAATGAAGTGAAATTTCAAAGGGCAAATTTTTCACAACTTATCTTGATGGAAGATGTTAACACACCTAACAAAGAACAAGAGGTTTGGTGTCACATTGTGCGTGTATAAATTGTGCATGGAATGGTGATTTGCAGCGACTGAAGTAACTTAAAAGCTGCTACCAATGCTGCATCCCTAAAAGTGATCTTGTTTGGTTATTAAATCCTCACTGACACACCTTGGCAGCGTTGAATCCTGAGAGGGCTCATTTGCATGCTCTTTACGTGCACGTGCACCATGGGGCCCAGGCCAGCAGCTTACATATGGATCACATTTGCCTAAATTTCACCCTAAAATGTATGGAACCAAGGGGATCAGAGAAAAGGCTTCTTACCGAAAGATGCTGGCCTTTGGGGACACTAACCAACAGGCAGAGATGTATTTTTAAAAAGATGTAATGGTAACAACTGTTTAGGCTGCAGCTGGATCCATAGCAGCTGCATTAATTAGACTGTTGAAAAAAGGCACTCTGATATCACTTAACGGCCAGCAGAAGGTCACAGTGCTTGGTTTCACTCCTAAACCACCACCAGGCGTTGAGGTCTTCTTCACCTCTCTGCTTTAAATCACTGGTTGCTGTCACTCTACTTTAAATCACTGGTGACTGTCACTCTACAGAAGCTATTCTTTGTGATTCCACATTTAAGCTGTGCATTACTTTCTTACCTCC
>OMPJ01007646.1:1386-12195 GCA_900312935.1 Carapus acus | reverse complement strand
GGAGCCACTCTCGCAGTTTGGGGGTCACTGCTCCAAGTGCTCCTACAACCACAGGGACTACGCTAGCCTTTACCTACCACATTCGCTCCAGCTGCTCTTTCAACCCTTGGTATTTCTCAATCTTTTCAAGCTCCTTCTTTCTGATGTTGGCATCGGCTGGTATTGCCACATCTATCACCACCGCTCTCTTGTGCTCTTTGTCCACCACCACAATGTCCGGTTGGTTAGCCAGGACCTGTTTGTCAGTCTGGATGCTGAAGTCCCACAGTACTTTGGCCTTGTTGTTCTCTACCACCTTCTGTGGTATGGCCCATCAGGACTTGGGTACTTCCAGTCCATTCTGGGTACAGATGTTTCTGTACACTATCCCAGCCACTTGGTTGTGCTTCTCCATGAACGCTTTGCCAGCTAGCATCATACACCCTGCCACTATGTGCTAGACTGTCTCAGGGGCATCTTTGCGCAGCCTGCACCTTAAGTCTGATCTACTATGGTAGATCTTGGCCTCTATGGCTCAGGTGCTCAGGGCCTGTTCTTGTGCTGCCATGATCAGTGCCTCTGTGTTGTCTGCCAGTCCAGCCTTTTCCAGCCATTGGTAGGTCTTATTGATGTCAGCCACTTCCTCAATTTGGCGATGGTACATGCCATGTCGGGGTTTTTCCCTCCAGGTCGCCTGCCCCTCATCTTCTGCACACTCATCGGGCCTCTGCATTCGCTTAGCAGCTCATCCTTTTGGGCCATCTTCTTGATGTATTCTTGGATTTTCGATGTTTCATCTTGGACTGTGGCTTTGACACTCACTAGCCCTCTGCCTCCCTCTTTCCGCATAGTGTACAGTCTCAGGGTGCTGGACTTGGGATGAAACCCTCTGTGCATCGTGGGGAGCTTTCTTGTCTTGATGTCTGTGGCTTCTGTCTCCTCCTTTGGCCAGTTTATGATCCCCGCTGGGTATCTGATGACTGGCATTGCGTACATTTTGATGGCTCAGACCTTGTTTCTACCATTCAGCTGACTCTTTAGGACTTGCCTCACTCTCTGGAGCTATTTGGTTGTGGCTGACTTCCTAGTGGCCTCCTCATGATTTCCATCAGCCTCTAGAATACAGAGGTACTTGTAGCTGTCTTGGATATCACCTATGTTGCCCTCTGGCAGGTCGATCCCCTCAGCTCTGATCATCTTGCCTCTCTTGGAGACCATCCGGCCACACTCGTCCAACCCGAATGACATCCCAATGTCATTGCTGTAGATCCTGGTGGTGTGGATCAGTGAGTCGATTGCTCGCTCATTTCTTGCGTACAGCTTGATGTCATCGAGTAGATGGCTGATTGTCACCCCATTACGGAGTTGGTATCCGTAGCCACTCTTTACAATGATCTGACTGAGAGGGTTCAGGCCTCTGCAGAACAGCAGTGATGACAGTGCATCCCCTTGGTATATGCCGCACTTTATACAGACTTGGGCGATCGGCTTTGAGTTGGCCCCTAGTTCTGGATGAGGACCCTAAAGTTCTTATTGATCTCATACAGTTCCAGACATTCCAGTATCCATGTGTATGGCATTGAGTCGTAGGCTTTCTTGTAGTCGATCCAGGCAGTGCACAGGTTGGTCTGTCTGTTCTTACAGTCTCGGGCAACTGTTCAATCAACCAGTAGTTGGTGCTCGGCTCCCCTGGTGTTGTTGCCAATCCCTTTCTGTGCTGCACTCATGTACTGAGCCACATGCCTGCTCATCTTATCCGCAGTGATTCCTGAGAGGGTCTTCCAAGTTGTTGAGAGACAGGTTATTGGATGGGATGGACTGAGGGTCTTTCAGGATTAGGACTGACCTGCCTTGGGTCAGCCACTCTGGGTGGGTCCCATCCCTCAGCAGCTGGTTCATTTGTGCTGCTAGGCATTCATGGCCGTCTCTTTCATGGCGGGTATTGCCTGTTATGTGCCGTGTTATGATTCAACTTGTACCCAAGCTTCTCGAGGATTACTGTTGTTGTACTGTGTGTCAGCTTGTTGGTATCAGTGATGGTTTCTGTAGGGATTGTCTTCAGAGCCGCATTCACATCTGCTAGTAGATCTTCTGAGGGTACTTGACAACTCAGCTTCAGTATTCTACAGGGGCTCCAGGACTGCTAGGGAAAAGACAGTTGTGTGATTGTGCATGGTCCATTTTTAAGGCAGGTATCTGCAGTTTTCAGCTAGGTGGAGGAAATTGGTGCTTGCATGTGCTCATTCATCACAGCACACTTGTGGTTGGGAAAGACTGTTCTTGGCTAGTGGCACTCAACCCCCAAATCAAGGACCGGTGCCGGTCCATGGATCAGTTGGTACCGGGCTGCACGGAAAGGATATATATCTTAATTTATTTCCGTTGTATTTATGATCTTATTCCAAAGGGTTTTATTTAAAAAAGTGGCAGAATTCTCTACGTGTCTTGATGCCTGTCACTCACTTGACACCTTCCCTCGGTTAACTGTGTTACCTTTCGCAAGCCTGTGGTCTTTTATTGTGCTACGGGGCGGCTGAGTGGGCTACCTTCTAGCTTGCCAAGCTAACACACTCAGCGCTAACAAGCTGCTCGGTTAAATCCACACACACACACACACACACACACACACACACACACTCACACACAGGAGCAGAGATGCAGGTTTTCTTGAGCCCTCGAGCCGGCGGTTTATTTCCCTCCACAACTATATGGGGAGAACCAACGACCCTTAACCGTGAGAACATACACCTTGGTCAGTTAAGCCTGCTACATGGCTACACCCCTCAGCAGGAGAGTCATACACACCTTGCACGTTACCGGGGGAACCACAGCAACAAGCACCAGCTTTGTCACATCCGCTGTCTATCGGCCACACCAGGCCAGTCCGTGACAATGTTGTGTAGCGCCTGTAGTCCGATTAGAAACAAATAATTGACACTAACATTCTCGCTAGGTTCGGAGAGCTGGTAATACTTAGACAAATACTATACTGTGAGGTTAACATTGACAATTTATTGCCACAACAGGTAACCCTTTCTGCAGTAAATGACAATTAAAGATACAAAAAACAATAGAGCTCTTTCAATAATAAAGTAAACTAAAGAATCCAAATCAATTTCTAATCTATCAAAATCCAGACGGAGTTCTCAGAGGCTTATCACTGTGAGACCCAGCTCCTCTCTCGCTCATGCACAGGTAAGACTGAGATTCAATGTGTCTGATACGACATGCAGGGGTTGTGCGCCACCAGTAGTGGAGCTGAGGTGCTACACCTACATCACAATTTTTGATTTAGTAACCACGCGGGTTACAGTTGTCTGACATGAAACCAGTCTGTGGCACAATAAAGGTTGGGGACCACTGTTTTAGGCCATGAATATACTGGTCTAATGGGGTTGGCCTTTGTCTTGGAATAATTGCAAATGCCATGTCTTTGAACAGTTATGAGCAAATCCTGAGATACCTGAGATATCCTGCCGAGGGACTGGGGGGTGGCCGGTTCAAATCCCAGTGACGACACAAGGGACTGGAGGCTGGACTATTGACTGCAGGGACTGCAGTGTGCCTCCTGAGCGCTGCCAAGGTGCCCTTGTGTCACTTCCTCTTCAGGGGATAGATAATGTGTATCTTCTCTCCTTCTCCTCTCTTGCCTTTAGTCCACTGACGCAGATACTTGATACATGACTTGCATATCATGGGTGGTGCCCAAGCTTTATCGTGGTCACCAAGTTAGATACCAAAAGAAGCATGTTGAGCATGCTTTATTAAACTTGCGACTAGATTCCTGTGAGGAACAATGGAGTACTCACTGCAGATATAGCAGAATACGTCAGGCTTACTTTTGCAAGATCTTCTAGTCGAAGCCATTTCATTCATATGTAATATGAAAAAAAAAGTCATGAGTTAGCACATGCAAAATCTTCCAAATTCGTTTATTGCATGAAATATAAAATTATTTTGCATCACATGATGTGAAAATACCCGAACATGTAAACAAAAATGTCAAAAAACAGATATGTAGCTTTGTTCAGAAAGTAGACCTTGTGGAGCAAAAACCCAATGACACTTCTGGATTCAGGACATTGAAATGATCCTGAAATGATGTGTTCCAGGCTGCAGCCACACGGGATGACTCTTCTGTCGCCAAAAGAGTCAGGAAGTTCCAAAACCAGAAGCCCTGGGTGAACAGCGATGTACTGAGCTTGCTGCATGCCCGCTCAGCTGCTTTCCGATCCAGAAATGACAAAACGACAAAAACAATGCCCCATCCTGCCTGAATGACTTCCGACCAGTAGCACTCACTCGAATCATCATCAAGTGCTTTGAGAGAGTGGTACTGGCCCACATCCAGAGCATCATTCCAGTCACCACCGACCCCCTGCAATATGCATACAGGCACAATAGATCTACCTCAGATGCTATTGCAGCTGCCCTCCACAATACCCTGTCCCACCTGGAAAATAAAGACTCCTGCGTCAGGATTCTCTTTATCGATTACAGCTCAGTCTTCAACACGGTCATCCCCCACAAACTTACCCACAAACTAGCTGATGGAGGACTACATCCCACCCTCTGCGACTGGCTCCGGGACTTCCTGATGGGAAGGCCCCGGTCTGTCAGGATTGGGAATAGGACCTTGGCCAGCATCACTATGAAAATGGGGACCCCACAGGGCTGTGTCCTCAGCCCCATCCTCTACACCCTGTTCACCCACGTCTGTTTTGCCTCCCACCCCGACAACACCATCCTGAAGTTCGCAGACGACACCGCAGTAATAGGATGCATGACTGGAAGGGACGAGACGGCCTACAGGAGGGAGGTAGACAGTCTGGTGACATGGTGTGGGGACAACGACCTCACCCTCAACACAGACAAGACGAAAGAGATGATAGTGGACATGAGGAAGAAAAGGGGACCTCACGGGTTACTGTTTATCCGAGATCTTGAAGTAGAGAGGGTAAGTAGCTTCAAATACCTGGGGGTTCACGTCAGTGATGACCTCACCTGTACATAGAACACCACACAGGTAGTGAAGAAGGCTCAACAGCGGCTGTACTTCCTGAGAAGGCTGGGGAAATTCAGAATGTCACCTAAGATCCCCAGCAACTTCTACAGCTGCGTGATTGAGTCTGTCCTCACCATCGGCATCACTGTGTGGCAGAGCAGCTTGACTGCAAAAGACTGCACAGCCCTCTCTGCAGAGCATCTACCATCATAGAGTCCACAAGAAAGCTGCCTCCATCATCAGAGACCCCACACACCCGCAACATGGACTGTTCTCACTCCTCCCCTCAGGCCGGAGACACTGGAGTGTCTGATGCAGGTCCACGAGCTTTAAGAACTCTTTCTTCGCCACTGCCAGCAGATTATTAAACAGCTGGACCGTCAGAAGGGGGCCTTCCCGTCCAACTTCTGGCCGATAACCTGTCTCTCCACAACTTGGAAGACCCTCTCAAGCATCATTGCGGATAAGATGAGTGGGTATGTGGCTCACCACACCAGGGGAGCCAAGCACCAACTACCTGTCGATAGAACAGTCGCCCGAGACTGTAAGAACAGACAGACCAACCTGAGCACTGCCTGGATTGACCACAAGAAATCTTACGACTCAATGCCACACACATGGATACTTGAATGTCTTGAATTGTATAAGATCAATAAGAGCCTTAGGGACCTCATCCAGAACTCGTTGGGGATGTGGAAGACAACCCTAGAGGCCAACTCAAAGCCCAAGTTGGCATGAAGTGCGGCATATACCAAGGAGATGCAATGTCACCACCGTTGCTCTGCAGACGCCTGAACCCCCTTAGTCAGATCATCATTAAGAGTGGCTACGGATACCAACTCCGTAATGGGGCAACAGTCAGCCATCTACTGTACATGGATAACATCAAGCCGTACACAAGAAATGAGCGAGCAATCAACTCCCTGATCCATACCACCAGGATCTACAGCAACAACACCGGGATGTCACTCGGATTGGACAAGTGTGGCCGGACGTTCTCCATGAGGCGCAAGATGATCAGAACTGAAGGGACCGACCTACCAGAGGGCAACATAGGTGATATCCAAGACAGCTACAAGTACCTCTGTGTTCTACAGGCTGATGGAAATCAAGAGGAGGCCACTAGGAAGTCAGCCACAACCAAATAGCTCCAGAGAGTGAGGTATGTCCTAAAGAGTCAGCTGAATGGTAGAAACACGGTCCGAGCCATCAAAATGTACGCAATGCCAGTCATCAGATAACCAGCGGGGATCATAAACTGGCCAAAGGAGGAGACAGAAGCCACAGACATCAAGACAAGAAAGCTCCCCACGATGCACAGAGGGTTTCATCCCAAGTCCAGCACCCTGAGACTGAACACAAAGCGGAAAGAGAAAGGCCGAGGACTAGTGAGTATCAAAGTCAGTCCAAGATGAAACATCGAAAATCCAAGAATACAACAAGGAGATAGCCCCATCAGACAGCAGAGGCCTGATGAGTGTGAAGAAGATGAGGGGCAGGCAACTTGGAGGGAAAAATCCCTACATGGCATGTGCCATCGCAAAATTGAGGAAGTGGCTGACATCAATAAGACCTACCAATGGCTGGAAAAGGCTGGACTGGCAGACAACACAGAGGCACTGATCATGGCAGCACAAGAACAGGCCCTGAGCACCTGAGCCATAGAGGCCAAGATCTACCATAGTAGATCAGACTCAAGGTGCAGGCTGTGCAAAGATACCCCTGAGACTGTCCAGCACATCGTGGCAGGGTGTAAGATGCTAGCTGGTACAGCGCACATGGAGAGGCACAACAAGGTGGTTGGTATAGTTTACAGAAACATCTGTACCTAGTATGGATTGAATGTCCCGATGGGCCATACCCCAGAAGGTGGGAGAGAACAAGAGGGCAACAGACTGACAAACAGGTCCTGGCCAACAAACTGGACATTGTGGTGGTGGGCAAAGAGTACAAGAATGTGGTGATAGATGTGGCAATACCAGCAGATGCCAACATCAGAGAGAAGGAGCTTGAAAAGGTTGAGATGCACCAAGGGTTGAAAGAGCAGCTGGAGCGCATATGGAAGGTAAAAGCTGGTGTAGTCCCTGTGGTTGTAGGGGCACCCCCAGCAGTGACCCCCAAACTGGGAGAGTGGCTCCAGCAGATCTCAGGAACAACCTCAGACGCCTCAGTCCAGGAGAGCGCAGTCCTAGGGACAACTAGGATCCGGCGCAGAACTCTAAATTTCCCAGGACTCTGGTAGAGGACCTGAGCTTGAGGTGAAAACCACCCCAGGAGGGGTGAGGGAGAACATTTTATATATGTATACTGTGTATAAATATCACATTTGATTAGATGTAAAAATATGTCAGGGCTTTGCAATTATTCCATCACACATCCTTGTATCTAATCAGGAAAAGTAACCCAATCAATCAGTTCACAGTCAATCAACCGGTCAACAACCTGGTTCCCTTCTTCCCCTCTTGATAAACAGACATCTTATAAAGTTTGTATCTGGTCAGGGCACAGCTGCCATGAGCCTTGAGTTTGACACCTGTGATCTAGCGAGTCCGGAAATCTTAAGTCCCAGAAGCTCAAAGAATGTTACAGAGTAAGGATAATACAGAGCTAAACTAAAAATCAAGAGTCAACATTCCAACAATATGTACAGTATTAATACAACCTACAGGATAAAAATTGGTATTCTGAGATGTTTGCATCAATGGCAACTTTTGCAGCAGCTTTTGCAGCACCATGTCTATGATCTTAATTATATTGCAAAGGTTAGTGTCCCATATTCTATACTGTGCACTTTAAATTTCAATCAAATTTTCAATTGGATTTTATTTGTATGGTGTCATATCACAACACTTATCTCAAGGCACTTTCCAAGATGGAGCAGGTAAAGCACCGCAACATCTTAACAGTCAGTCTTTATATAAATACCTGTATATATATTTATAAAGAGACCTAACATGTCCCCCGTAAGCAAGCACTCGGCAACGGTGGCGAAGAAAACCTCCCCTTAAACGTGAAGAAATCTTGGGCAGAACCGGGCTGCAGGTGGGCAGTCACCTGTCATGAGTGGTTGGGTTGAGAAAGAGAGGAAGACAGAGAGAGAGACCGTGCATTTTCAGGTATAAAAATGCACAGCAGTAATCAGTTATAGTAGCTAGATAGGCTGAATTTAGCATGCATTTAAGAATATGTGGAAATGGCTAAATTGGACGGTAAGGCACCATCAGCTCTTTAAGATATGATGGTGCCTGATCATTGAGCACCTCGTGGGTAAGGAGAAGCATTTTAAATTCTATTCTTGACTTTATAGGCAGCCAGTGTAGAGAAGCTAACACAAGAGAAAGGTGTGCAAGAATTTCTTCAGTTCACGGGTGTGTGAATTATACCATGCAGCCTGATTTTTGCAAGGGTTTAAATGTCAAAAAACTTCAATGATCAATGATCAACTGCATCAGTTCCAACAAGCTGGTATCTAATTGAAAAAAACAACCATCTGCAGTGCCCTCATGTTTTATTCCACCCCATGCTGGTTTAATTAGTTAAGATAAATCATTACCACTCATTTATTTACTTCTGCGTTCTATTTTCTGTCAGCATCTCTGGCTCTCCACTCATTCATAATTGATGTATTTCACACTAATTACAAATTCAGATTTGTACATCTACTCAATTGTGGCTGTTTTCAGCGCACTAGGCCATTTGTACATACCGTATTGACCCTAACATAAGACGATCCTGCATAGAAGACAACCCTCTTTTTCCATTTTTTGGAAAAAAAGCTTTTTGATGACAAAATCTTGTTTCAACATGCAGAATGTTTTATTCGAAAATTCTTATCAAATATCAAACTTGCAGCCTTTCACATTTTCCATGATTGAATTGCAAGTCTACAAAATTTGTCAGAGGGGAATAATCAGACATGCCTTTGCAGTGGACCTCTAACTAATCACATCAGTAGAAACAGTTTAACTTTCTCTTCCTGTCATCTCAGGCCATCTGCTCCTCACCCGCAGCGTCCTCTGGCCTTCTGGGTTCACACTCTCTGTCTGAGTCCCGCATACTGTACCCACGCTCATCATCCCCTGTCCAGTCTCCCATTCACAGAGCAAACGTACTGTAGGTACTGTTTCCAGCCAGACTAATGGTATGATCACCTGCCAGAAGCCACTCTGTGTATTTATCCTTGAATGGCTCATTAATGACCAACATCTGGAGCTGCTCCTGGAATGATCAGCAGGTCTCCGATCATCTCACGCAGTGTTTTCTTTTCCACAGGATAGTGTTCAAGGAGCGATTCTACGTTTTTCAGCAATGTACTCACACAGTCGCCTATTGACTGTTGAAGATTTTCAGACGTTCTTTCTGTGACTACGCATCGTTTGGCCGCTTGAACATTGACAGACGCCTCGGCAGCATTCACCACAATAATCATAAAGAAGGCATCATAACTTTTTCTGATTCATTTGTTCACTTGAACTGCTGAGGAACCGCGTCGCTCTGGTATGTTGTCCCTCTACCCGTTTGCACCTGAGCTGTAACCCTGTCAAACCCTGACAAAGCTGTCCTAAGGTCAAAGGGGATTTTCAAAGAAAATACGTCGTCTTATATTCAGAACAATACGGTATTCCAGACAGTGGTCCACGTGAGCAGATGAGGCGTTTTCAGTGTTTGTCTTAGTGACTGCATCAAATAATAATAACATTTTTGCCTCCATTAGATTTTTGGCTATTTTTCCGGTATTTTAAGTCTTGTCCAATATTTTAGCAAGAGTTTAAGCCCCAGTGGCCCACAGAGAGGATGTGAGCCATGGATGATCTCTTCTCAAAAGCCCTGGTTTTGGTGGTCAGGAATTAGAGCTGGTGCCTCTTGCTGATTTCAGGCACTAGGTGTGCTCATTATGGGTTTGTGCATGGCATTGAACGCCTGTTTTCCAATTAATGGAAGGGGAAACGTTCAAGCGATACTATTAATGTGTGATAGTCGTGATTAAACCTGATACAAACTTCATTACAACGTGAAGCGAAGTGAAGTGAGCGAATGACACCTGCCCCTATACCTCTGTCTCTCTCCCTCCCTCTCTCTCTCTCTCGATCTCTCTCTCTCTCACACGGGCGCGCACGCATTGACGCGACTGCGCGCACACGCACAGGCAAACGCACAGGCACACGTACAGGCACACGCACAGTAACACGCACAGGCACAAGCATGCAGCTGATCGAAACTTGCGAGGAAAAGTTGCTTTAAGTTTGTATACCGGTGGTCGGTGGTCGGCTTCGTCCCGACGGCCATGTTTGATTGGCTGGAGCTCCGACCGGGGTGGAGCCCAGTCGGTCATCCCGGGAGAGGTGACAGGCAGGACGCAAGTGGAGACGGAGACCCGTGCGGGCTTTGGGTTGAGCGCCGTCCCAGTAGTGTGAGAGAGTCTGTGGCTACCAGTAAATTTTCCTCTCCGAGACACCGTTAAAACTCGCAGAGGCCGCGCCCAGCCCGGACCCAGGCTGTCATGTTCGTCCGCTCCAAGCGGAGAGACTCCAGCAAACCAGTACGTAGAGCGGCGAGCGACTTCGTGTTTATCCATAACTAGAATTGACTTGAATCTGTCGTATTCCGTTGTACGATGTCAATTCTAGGAATTGCGCATCGGTGTTACATAAACAGAGCAGCATGGTGCAAGTTGTTGTTTAATTTGTGCCTCACTATATTTTGGATGATATTGGGTAACTGTCCAATTTTTTTCATTTCATATGCATGTGCCATTTGTCAGAATCTGGGGTTTGTTATCTGTCAGATGATTAGTCTCCCCCCCCCCCCCCCCCCCCCTGTGGGGG
>OMPJ01007642.1:10338-27838 GCA_900312935.1 Carapus acus | reverse complement strand
TCTCATTAAGAGTGCATTATATTTCTAATTTCCAAAAGAGAGTTGAAACGGTGTCATACGGTGTATTCCATTTTCGCCTTTTTCTTTTTTCTTAAGAAAGCTTTAATCAACTCTATACTCTCCCTGTCTTTGCTCCTGCCATGACAATTCACTTACCAAAATCTTAGCTCCTCCTCTGACCTGGTTGGAGCCACTTGAGAGATGCGTAGTGACTTAGTGTTGAAATGGACCATTACCATCCATCACTTCCCACCCACAGTTAACGCGTTAAAGATGCAGTGAGGGGTCCACTAAGAACCCATGCTGCCCCCAAAGGGGCAGATGGTGCAGATGAGGTAATGATAAATGGCAAATGGCCAAGACCAAGCAAAAAAGGATGAAGCTCAGATTTGCACTTGGCAAATAGATATGAATTGGTTTTGGAGGTCGAGGCCCATTCAGCATAAGTGCTGCTGTGTTAGAAGTGAAAGTGAAAAGGCTGATTCCCCCAAGATTAGATAAGAAGTGCAATGACAAAAATCAGAGGGTGGGGAATCCTAGAATACGGAGGAATCCAGGAGAAGAGAGCTTTCCCTTCTCCCTGATTTCTTAATGAAGTCCTTCCCTTGTCCGTTCTACGTGTTCTACGTGTTGCGACAAATGTAGAACACCAGATGGATAAATGCTCCAGGTAAATTCAACTATGCAACAATTTAAAGACCTTGCCTTGCGTAGCAAAAACCAGCAGCTTAAAAAGCCAAGTTGTAGAAAGAGGCCAATGATTTGAGTCCCTAGTCTTTGTCAGTTGCTTCTCCAATCGTTGTTCTACCAAATTGAAGACTCCTCACATGCAGTAATGAAGTTGAGTCTGTTCTGTGCGTTAGTCTCCTGCACTTCAATAAGGCAGAGTTGCTGGATCATACACACTGTGGTCGTTTCTCAGGGCGTAGAACGCTGTCTTATTTGCATTAATTATCATAGGCGCTCCATCTGTGTTCACCATACTCAGCCTAATTTTCACTTAAATGCACACAGGCGTCATGTCGTCCTCTGCCCCCCCAACACTGCTCTGGCAAAAAGAGATGTAGAGGATTTTTAGTGTCTTTGACATTCACTGTCCTCAGATTTTTTTTTTTACTGTGCCTTTCATCATAAATGAGAATAATTCATTAATTAGGCATTTCATTTATGTCCCGGGTCCAGAGAACTATGACTTCACCTAAGACTTGAAAAGCCAGTCATGGTTTTGATCACAAGGGATTCAAGCCTGAAATCATTTTCAATTTCATTTATTAGAGGAGACATAATAGTCATCCATGTATCAAAAAGCCGTATAATTAAGACTAAGAGGGCAACGTTTTTCAGATAAGGAGCACAATATCTGCATACTAGTGAAATGGCTGGGAGGAGGAGGTTGAGGATGATCCACCTGAATGTTTATCTAATGTTTCTTTGCTCTCAATTGCAATGGACAATTGCTGTCCTTTGTATATGAACTTAACCTCTTTTCATTTTTAGAATTTGAACAAGGTTTATTCTGTACATAAAGATGTTGAGGGAGGGGAAAACGAGCAAGATTTGCAGTAACGGCTTCCTCCTCGTTTGAGGGTTAATAAATGCAGTGCAGATTGTCTCTTAGAGCTCAAGGCACATGAAAGACTTCAAGTGCCATTGGCCAAACAGAGCAAAGCAATAAAAGGTAGATGAAGCACTGATAAAGCATTAAGGATTTTTAAGCTTGTAATGAAGCTTCTTGAATGAATTGAACAGTCCTCTTTTCCCAGAGGATTTATTGCAATAACTCAAGACTGGAGAGGGACCTCTGCCAGTCCATCTTCAAGATGACATTTTAATATAGAGAAGTTTATTCACAGTACACAAAGTTGAAGTTTAACTATTAACTGAGAAAGAACTCTTTGTAGAAACCTTTCTGGTGAATGTTTGCTGGTATCAAAACCTCAGATAACGCTTAAATCCTGTTTTGATTTCATTATATTAAGTATAACGGGGGTAGAGCACAAGATGTGGTAATTGATAAAATTGTCCCCAAACATCCCGGACAAGAGTATTTAATGAAGACTCAAAGTAAACTGCATTGCTTCTCTCTGTGTGCTCTGGAGTTGGAATCATATTCGGTATTGTGCTCACAAGTCCAGTCCAGATGTGTCAGTCTACCACATAGTCAAAACACAGACCTAACTAACATCTAACTCTCATCTAACTCTCATTAACATGGGATTATGCAATAATTATTTAGAAATTAATCCAGACGCTTCTGCGCCACCGAGAGAAACGGATGCAGTACATTCACTCTTTCATTCACCCCCACTTGCATTGAGAGTCGCGAGTCTCTGAGGTTAACGTTGGATTGCAAAACTGTACACTCACTGTAACCTGCAAAGAAGCTTGTCAAGACTGCATGTATATACTGGTACAGTAGATGCAGGGCAGCTGTCTGGTCCCCAAGGGATTCTCATGCTTGCTCGAGCAGGTGTCTGTTACCAAGGATAACTCACAGAAGCCCTCACGTACTTATCATACATACCAGCAAATTAAATAAATAAATCAAATAAATCAAATTTGAGTGAAAATATCTTTGGTCAGCTACATTAATCAGCCCTCGCAATCGTCAAGGCTGAACTTCTTGAGTGTTGAAAACTTGATGCATCATTGCACACTTGGAGTATGAATACTGTACTTCAGATTGTCTATAAAGTAACATGCATATCATAGTTGTCACTCAGGCAGAGAAATACACTTGCCTGCTCTCACTTTTTATGAAAATACACTGATGTGCGGTTTGCTCAACCACAGAAGTAGATCTTTAAGGGTCTCTGTTGCGCTTCAAAGCCTAGTACTATAGTGATGCCCGGTGTACTCTAATCAGAGTTCATATTTTCAAGAAACTCAACATTCAGTGTTCGTAGAAACTAAATGGACTTTCCTGTTGAAATTTTCTTCCTGCCTCTCCTTTGTAGACTATTGATTTACTTAATCCAAATTGACCAGGGAAATTGAAGTTCACAAACCACTGCACTTTCACAATACAGGACAAGTGACAGAACAATGAATTTTTCCCATTTAAACTGAAATTCTATTATGACAAAGAAGAATGGAATGATTTGAAATGCATTCCACATTTAATGTGCTCCCGAGGTTCTGGGCTGTGAATTTTGTCATGTTAAGATGTTTTTCATTCTTCGATGATGGCCACAAGTTTGTAGAATAAAAGAATTGGTCTTGGTGGTTTTTCACCCCACAAAAAAACCCACCAGTGATCACCTGGCCCATCACAAAAA
The DNA here is from genome assembly GCA_900312935.1 of Carapus acus. Lineage (NCBI taxonomy): Eukaryota > Metazoa > Chordata > Actinopteri > Ophidiiformes > Carapidae > Carapus > Carapus acus. Next base: position 24,560 of record OMPJ01007642.1, on the reverse strand, counting down.
CTTTTTTTCTTCAATATTAAGAAAATGTAATTCATCTAATGGATATAAATTATATAAATCAATGCACAGTCGACAGCGGCATTTCAAAAGATTTGTGCCATCACAATATCATTGCTACGTTTCTGTCTAGTGCCTCTTTCCTTTGGTAAGACCAATGTTGACACTTCTTCTTCTCTTACACAAAATTTTAGAAAAGTGCAAATGTGAAGTATATTGCTTTGACATGCAAATTCACATATTACCATGATGTCATTTTTAAAAATCTTATCTAAGATTTCAGTAACATTTCATCTGTGATTGCACACCATGTCAATCACTGAATCTTTGCAAATTATGTTCTGGCCCTCTGACATTATGTCATTAGCCTTCATAAATTATGTTCTGGCCCTCTGACATTATGTCATTAGCCTTCATAAATTATCTTTCTTTGTGACCATAAATCCCATGCTGTCATTTGACATCAAAGGCCCTGACCATTGTATTTACCAATGTTTCAAGCCTAGGTGTGGAAGGAATTTTGTCTGTCACTTACTTCACAGTACCTCTTCAACTATGACTGAAGAGTAGTGAAACTAGTGTGAGCATTTCTCTCAACCTGTCATCTCCAGTTTGCTTAAAACAGCAATTAAGACTCTTTATTGACACGATTGTTTATCTGTAATCTGCACTTACTCCCTACATTGTACTTTTTCCTTTCAGTCAGTTCATATTCACCTTAGAGGAGAAGCAGCAAACTAAATTTGGGTATCTAAATGTTATGTGTCAGATGGTGTATGGCGTAGGACCCTAATGCAGGACCACATGATGGTTGTATACATAATTTGATAGAATGAGGTGAATATAACAGAGATGAAGTACATAAAAAGCTGCCAAATTGCACAAGCAACCCACCAACAGACCTTAACATAGAACAAAACACTACTTTTGCAATCAAAAGCAATGTCAAAAAACATGAATAATAGAAGCAAGAAGTAATGTCCCGTAACAGACCATAAATTCACCTAGCTTTTAACATGAATTTACCTAAATGAATAGGCCACAAGAAACAAGCAGGTCTTACCCTGAACATGACATCAGCATGGCATGAACCTGAAAACTACAGTTGACACATGCAGCATGGCATAGCACTGTGCACATGGCACACAAAATAATCACACACACACACACAGCTCCAGAAAGACACCAAAGACAAAAGGAGGGCAACAACATGACAAAGTGAAGACACCAGGATAAAAACAAGCAAGGACGACAGAGGTTAGAGAAATCAAGACACCTGCACACATACTTGAGGAGGACATTGACATTAACACGGGAGATGGACCCACAGAGGAGAAGAGCCAAACTTCTTTTAAACGCTCTTCAACAACACACCTCATTTGGCTGAGCCACCTCTCACTCCGGTGCAGTCCTTGATTTTGTCGAATGTGTTCCTATGTGAGTTTTTGCCTACTGCAATGGGACTGTTGTCCTATTCGATATTCATACCTGTCATCACCGTTGAAGTTTGTATAAAGTTTTGTGGTCAATGCAGAATAAAGGAAGCAGGGATGAATGAAAAAGGAGACGCATCAAATTTGAGCATGACACTGCATGTGTGACAGCGCACAGATGTCGACCCGAGCACATTTTCATAGATTCCACTTCCACCTTGAATTCTATCAGTGACAGAATTCCAGCTCCGACAGTACATTACAAGATAAGTAGGCAATACGCAACCTGTAACATTTTATCATTGTCACAGTTCAATTGAGGTACCTTGATTAGAAATCAAGTCAGGATGGATGAAGAGGGATTGTTCAAGATATGAAGATCCACTTCCAATATGTGATTAAGGGGGACAAGCAGCAGTGAAAAGGAGAGGCCAGTGCAAAAAATTCCTTTGTCTGCTTTTGTCTGTTTTTCATATCTCTCTTTTGCTTGACAAATGTAATGATGAATTTGATGTAGAAAATGTGTTTTCTTTGGAATGCTGGCTATATGTACTTCCTTACTTGTATTTCCAGCTTTTTGTAAACATCCATTGCAAGCAAAGGAAGGATCTGGTAAATATTATAGCACACAGCCAGGTTTTTGAACAGAGTGAAATTGCTATGGAAATGATAATTCAGTGATAAATTTGTTTTTTCACCTTCACATATATTTCCTTACCTGAGTGTCTGCATTTGTGTTGAAGTGTAAACCAAACACTCAGGCATCATCAGCAGCTCAAACGTGTTCTGGTGATGCTGGGAAAGTTGCATTGACGCTGGATTGCCTTCTGCATGTTGATTAAATTTTTTGAAAGCTTAGTTTGGGTATCTAAGTGGCCTTGTCTTTCAGAATTCTTGAATCGATCATGATATCCTTGCCTCGTTGAAGGAATTGGTTTGCCGGGGACCTACCTGACTTGTCAAGTTTTTATTGTATTAAAATTTGCCCCCACTTATACTCAGGTTGGATAGTGTTGCCCCAGATGAGATGCCCCAGAAAAAGATGTCATCACAGTGTACAACACCTCAACAGGGGTCAGGTTTCCCACAATACCTCCGCTGCGATGGTGAACCTTTTGATGACAACAGTAAGACCAGCAGCAGAAGGGAAACAACATCAAGTGACACAGAATTCTCATTTTGTTGCAGTCATCCGCATCATATTGAACTGAAATACAATGTAACACATTTCAATATTGCCATTACAACATTGTCATACAGTATATTTTTAACAACACTGGTACTTCAGCACCCAATCACCATGTGTATAAATAAAACAAAAATGGAGACGATGGAGTTTGAAACCAAACCTCCTTCTCACTTCATTTTTAGATTGGCACCAAATGTGTGAAGTACAAATCATTCTCTCAAAACTGTGCCTCAGAACCAAATAACTGCCTCACACAAGACCATGTGGGTGTCAAATTCTCCTGTATTGGGGAACACGTTTTACTCAAACAGTTGTTACAGTGTGTCTGTTTAACACCCTGTGAATCTCTCTCATGGAATGTAACAACCTCTCTCCTTCTGTTTCTGCCTCTTGGAAATCCTCAGAGGCAGTGGCCCTAATTAGAAGCAGGGCCACTTCTTTAACAGGGTGCAAGAATCTCAACAGGCACAGCCAGAAACACGGCACAGTATCAACATTGTCACTCCTCCTGTTGAGCTCAACAAGTTTCATGAAATTGTTCAGATCCACTCGTCCTTGCATGCAAAGCTATGAAAGCTGTACCCGTGGTACAGAATTGCAAGATTAAACACATGGGTTGACAACTGAAAAATACAAATGTAAATCTGTCTTAACATTTTCTGACCATGAACTGTGCGGTGTCAGTTTTTTGTTGAGCATCTACCGGCAGCAGGGCAACTGCTAAAGAGTTCATCTTTTGTCTTTTGCACATCATGCCTTCACTTCATCATTCCTACAGGGCTATTGAAACAGAGTGCTGTCAGCTACATTATAGAATCTGGTGCACAATCCAGTTGGCATTGGATACAGCCTGACTCATTACGTATTTTGGGTTTCAATTTGAGTACTTATCACTTGCCTCAAACTCTTCTTCTTTGGTTTTCGTCACCTAAACAATGGACACAGCTAGGGGGGAGGTGTTTGAAAAAATAATGCAAACCATGTGATCATTTTGATTAGATTATCAGACAGGAATTATGGTCCGTGTTTGAAAGTCTCATTAGCAAAAACACTAAGTATGTGCAAGGAAACACTTGAACACATATCCAGTTAATGTACAGTGCTGCTGCTTTTCTTTTTCAGTGTGCTTTTCTTCCCTGTTTGTTTTGTGGGGTTTTTGTTTATTAGTATTACCTACAGTTTGCCCCGCAGTCGCATCAAGATTAAGAGGTTGTGGGTTAATCTCCATGTTGTCTGTCATTCCAGGCTCTTTGGTACAACAGGGAACTGTGCAGCCTGCAGTAAACTGATCCCAGCCTTTGAAATGGTGATGAGAGCCAGAGATAACGTTTACCACTTGGACTGTTTTGCTTGTCAGCTTTGTAACCAGAGGTAAGAACAGAGACAGTGACAGCACTGCAGCATTGTGTTTTTGAAATGATTGTTATCTTAAATGTTGAAGGTCCTACAGAAATAGACCTAAATGCAGCAGAGTTTTTTTTCAATAACATTCCACAAGAAAATGCATTACACAGACTGTAGAGCCCTTATAAGAGTGCATACCTTCATCACGGCTCATTTGGCCCCAAGAGAGGAAAACTAAGGCATCCAGATCTTAAACGGCTGAAAACCTCCAGCGACCCAAACTGAGATGGAGGCATTTTTGTAAATTATGTTTCTCCTGTTTTCTCTGACTCTGATACCCCTTGCTTTTAGAGCTAATAGTTGATATCAGTTTTGATGGCAACATTTCATTATTGATAATGAGAGTAAGGATTGATGATAAATATAAGGAATTTTGCGGTTGTTGATTATAGACAGGCATGACAATCATTTGAAATCAAGCCCATTCAGTGAGGTTTTCATTGCAAAAGCTAAATTGTTGTGAAAATATCAAATTCACAATTACAGTTTTTATTCTGTTGTAATTATATAGCTATAAAAGTTTTTGTCTGATGAATAATAGACATGAGATTTCGTGTCTGGGTGTCAGGTTAGAAGGGGAGCAAAGAGTTATGAAGGCGGCGCTGTCATGTTTCTTCAAGGGTGCGAACTAGCATTTCCCCAGTGACACGTACTATTATAAACTTGGAGTGCGCACAAAGCCCCAAATGTTATCACGTGGTCCATATTGAATATGACATACTCAAATATTGGCTTTTCCTATTAATATACTGCCAGTGATGGCAGCTCTCCAGTAGCAGCACCTCCTCTGCATGCTTGTCAGGGGTGCTTTGACCCTGTTCCTCCACACAGCACAAGCCCATTAACCTTCTGCAGGCCACATTCAGTTACCATAGTGAACACCTGCTGTAAGGGAATTATGACTGCAGTCCCTCTTCTCAGCTGGCAGACACGATGCCGTGTCTCATCTGGCACTGAATTGCCATGGCTGTGTGAGTCTTTAACAACTCACAGTCACATCGTAAAGGCGCCCGATGCTTAACTCTATACTGATCTTCACTCTTCTTCAGTCACATTATGGAGCTGTGTGCACATGTCACACGAACATCAGCACACATGCCAGTCTGCTATGTGTTGAATTCCCTCCTCAGTTTACTACAAGACTTAGCCACAGGCACCAAACTAGCTTGTGAAAAGCTCACTCCATTGAGAAGTTTGTTCGGAAACTGCCACCATCTTTTTGAAGAGAGGTGTCCTTGCTTTGGATAGTTGGTGGCTTAGCCTATGGAGTTTTACACTTGGGGGTTTTAGCTTAGGTTGTTTTGATGCCACACAGTCTGATGTGAAGAAAATGTAAGTGGAAAAAGGTCCAGTGGAGCAAAACGAGCCTTATCAACTATGCTTACTTGCTGGACAGAGCACAGCCAGTCACCACACCTCAACAATAATCAAGTTAGTGTGTAAACAATGCTTTCTACGTCTCCCCTCTGCCTGCAGGTTTTGCGTGGGTGACAAGTTTTTCCTAAAAAACAACATGATTTTGTGTCAAATGGACTATGAGGAGGGCCAGCTGAACGGGAGCTTTGAGACACAGGTCCAATAGTTGGATCTGATGGCAGCAACAATCACCTCCACACTTACACATAAGATGGATGTTCTGCTGCACTTGGAAAAAGACAAGCGTCTGTCTGCTTGCCTGCAATACTTTTTAAGACCCCTTTATCAGTCCCAAAGGACTCTGTTGTAAATGTTGAAGTTTTGGCCCCTACCACACCCCAACACTGAGCAGTTACAAATTGCGATGTACAGTTGTGCCTGCTTAGCTGAGCACTGTATTGCTTGTATGTTTTGTGAAATTTGTTTGAAGTTTGTTTTATTCTCCTATTCCTTTGAGAAATGGTAAATTGGAGGGTATGTACAGTCTGTTTTCTCTGTATATATAAACTGGAACATTTATTTTATGAAATGTAATGCAATTTTATTACTAGTGTGAATTAAAGATTCTTAAATGTTCATATTGAGTTGTTTCTCTTGCACCAAAACCAAAGTTGATATTGGAAGAGGTGAGCCAAAATGTTAATATATAATTATGTCTTAAAAACTGCCATGTTGTAAAAGAATCTTGCAAGGGAAAATTATATTTGAAGTTCCTAAAATGCAGGAGCAAAGCAAGTTTTATTACAACTTAAGGAGATCTGATGGAATTAGAAATGCTGTTTCAAATGAAGTAAATACAATTTTATTTGGAATAAAAGAATGCTTCTCCAAACTGTCTTGTTGTGAGCGTGAAGGTGTCATGAAAATGAGTGAGTTGAGGAAAGCTGCTCTGATCCATGCCTCACTAATAACCATCTGATTATGAGGGGGGATTTACCTGAGAGGAAATGCAAAAGCAAATACATTAGAAAGATTTGTCTTTGGATTTAGTCATGTTACCGCAGAGGAGGAAAACCTAGCTGCACTGCTTTTCTTCAGCAGACCTAAAATGAAGTTTAGTGACCCTATATTTGAGAGCCTAACAATGTGCCTTTAGAAAACCAAAGCTGGGAGATGCCAAGCACTTTTGGACATATTGCAATATTTGGGTCCAGAATTTAGGTTCATGACCTTCTTAAGACTGGGGTCGTTTTCCCATGATGGATCCAAATGCAGCCAAATTTTTGTTGCTATTTGAATGGTAGCAAGAGTGTGAGTCTGTCTTAATTGCTTAATTTTATTTTCAATGACAGACACTGTTCAATGACACACTTGTTCCAGGGGGTCATTCCATTCAAACGCACAATGTTGTGAAGCTTCTGGAATGCGTAAGATGTATTGGCTGTAAATCCTTGAGAGAGGTAAATGTTTTTGATTTCAACAGGAATAATAAACTCATTTTTGAAAATTGAATCGGAGGTTAAATAGATCAATAGAAACGGAGACATTATTCAAGTAGCGGTCACTCTAACCAGAGCCACCTCTCCTGTAGTAAATGAGCTTATCAAAGCCGATGTAGAGCATGTTCAAACCACACCACCACCCCCGACCAAAAGCAGAAAACCTGTCCTTACCAAATCAGACCAAAGAGAAATTGAACCACATGCAACTTACTATATGCGAAACCTGAACCACATTGTTTATACCTCAGTACCGCTTCTTTTATAATACGGCATGCAGCAAGAAGCTTTTGTCGATGTTATTTGGTGACAGATCATATGTTAATGAACGTGAATGGTTTCTCTGTTGCAAAACAATATAATAACGCAGTTTCACATGTATATGACATTCTCAACACAAAATTACATGAACGCAATTGTTTGGGTTAGAAACACAACAACAAAATTTTTTTGTATTTTTTCCAGCTGCTACAAATGGTGGCGATATATTTTGAAAGTTGCAACTTTATCTAATGTAGGTGTCTAGGAATCAATCTTGTCATAGAGACAAACAAATTGCACTTTGTAATTGCCATCCAAAAAAAATAAATCTTGACACCTTGAATTCATATATCAGAAGCAGGAAAAGAGATGTCTCCTTGTTGTTTAAGGAAGGGATGTTTAATATTAACAGTCACTCGATTGAGCAGTACAGGAACATTTGTAATGATGATAATTTAATCTTCCTTCAAGCTCTGGAACAGTTTACCGCATTTTTCCCCAGGTTATCAGAAATGCTAGAAAACAGTGTTCCAAAACATTTCCCAACCCAGTTTTGTTCTTTTGGTGATAGGACCTGTGCGGAGGTTGACCACAGCATATACCTGTAGTTTTGTGTAGCGTTGCTGTTTCAGAAAAACGGCTGATGTGGCTTTGCCACTAAAGCATACAGGTGGAACACAGGTGCACACTTTGAGAGAACATGAAATATGCATCATGGCATTACTGACTTACAAGTGCAACATGCTCATAATCACAATGATATCCAGATCATAATCATATGTTTATTATTGATTCCCACTCGGCCCTCAAGCTCTCAGTTCTCCTCTTTAGAAAGGAGACAAACCTCTGATTTCACTCCTACTGTCACATTATGTCAACACCTTTTCAACAGCATGAATCAACAGCATTATAATTTGGTAACACACAAATCAAGTGTGAAAAGCATTAATTACAAATTCATTAAAAATTCAGACTCAGCGGCAGGTGTGCAAATAAAGGATTAGGTAGACATCAATTATACCACATTAGAGAACATTTTAATTGCAATTCCTGGATTGATTTACAGAGGGAAACAATCAGGTTCTGTACAATATGGCTGATTGCTCATTTTCTGGAAAAATAATGAGGCAACACCTCACCAGGCAACACTGTCCCCAGCTGTATACACATGCAAACGCATGTGTGCACGCACACACACACACATACACAGACTCACAGTGGTGTGTTGCATCACTCAAACACAAGCACCTACCACAATAATGAAAATACAGACATATTGATAATATCTTATTATAAAACAGACACAAGGAATAAGGAACAGACAAATTGATACTGTCAACCTTTGTAAATCTGTCCCTCTCACTCATTCCTGCTCTCTCTCATACACTCACACACAAATGCGCGCACACACCCCCAAACACACACACTCACTGCTGCCTGGCATTCCCATCTGCCTTTTTTGGTGGAGAAGTTCTTAAGCACCAAATGTTGCGCTGTTATGACTCAAGTTTTTGAATCCTCCAGCCTCTGCTGTGTTCCTGATTACTGCATTATGGCATCTGCTTAATTAGCTTGGCTTGTGTCATATGTTGCACACAAGGGGGTGTTAAAAAGTGGCCTTCCCTCTTGCTCATTATCTGCCTCGATTCATGTGATGTATAATCTCTCTTGACAGACATTCGTGTTGACATAGGGACAGCTGTCAGCAGGGCACAGCCATAAAGACTGCATATAGAATGAAAGCCATAAGAACAGCAGATCAAGTCGTAACCTTGCCAGAATTCCCAAATAATAGTAAGTCAGTGTTTACAGCATGCGGCACTAATCATCCAAAATTTCACTGATTGGGCATATCTGAGAGGACAAAAGCAGAGGAGCATTAGGCTTTATATTTTTCTTTCCCTCTTGCTAAGTTGAAATGTTGACGACAGTTGTGTGCAACACAGCTGTGAGATTTTGGAAATGGGATGTATAACATACATCGCAAAATCCATGTAGATATTCATAACTAACTGACATACACATAAACACAGGATTTCCTTGGTGTCGTACATTCCTTGTTTTCTGGCTGTTGCTGTTAGTGCCACTTTTAAAGAATTTCACACAACAGGAACATGGGAACTGTGGGGTTGTCTTTCAAATGCTAGTGCCGATTAGCATATGGCTCAGAGGGCTTTAACACTAGCACTCCAAGCTTGTCAGTGACTACATCAGAGACAAAATTGCACTGTCTGAGTGTGTCTTTACACACAGTGCACAACGGGAAAGTACAGCATAGTTTTTTCCTAGAGCTTCTTTCAAAGCATATGAAAATATCCAAACAGCAGTGTGAGAAAGGATTCAAAAGGATGAGGATGATGAGGATGATGAAATAAAATGAGCTGTAGTTGCTCACTGCAAATCCGTCAGACACCACTTGTGTGAGAATGCAGTGCACGGCAATGGCAAAGCTTTACCAACCCAGTACTTTGTTGACGTCTCCTGCACAACATCCATCCCCTCCAATGTCAGCGTCCATTGCTGCGTTTATCCTGCAAAGCCTCGACGTGTCTGCACATGCAAACGGATGAGAAGTGCTCATGGGACCTGAACTTTTCTGAATGACATTTATGATGTCCAGAGTATTTCAAATGTAGTTTACTTATGAGGTCTACCAGTGGATGTAAAGGATTGTAATGTTTTATTTTTTCTCTATATCTGATATTTGGTAGTGCCTCCAATTTTAAGCAGTTCAGCTACATTACTGATTAATGAACGCTGTCCCTCGCGCAGTTCGGTGCAGATTCTGTTGAGACGTCACACAATCTCACACTCGCAGACTCAGGTATACATTCATTTGCCGCTTAATGAGCCCACTGGTTCCCTGGTAAGACTGCAGAAGACAATTAGTTGCATGAGGCCTTCTGGCACTGATTCTGTGCTTATACTGATAATGTGAAACACATTACTTTGATTTTTTTTTTTGAATGAATGCAATGAAATAACCTCATTGTAACAGGGGGCAAATGAGCCTATCCTAGAAGGTATGGAGCCCATGGCTTATGTTTAAGATATTCTAACAACAGTAAGCCACGGTAAAGCACTGCATATAGTAGAGAAATAAATGACTGTTGCATAGATGCATGAATTTACTCTGGAGGGGCTTCTCCTACTCTGTAATCTCTTTTTTAAATGAAACTATTTTTCCAAAAAATTGTTTCCAAGGCCTAATACACTTTTTTTTACACACTTGTGGCAGTAAACAGGCTCAGTCAAAAACTTGGCAAACTGCTTTTACACAATGAGTAAATGGAAAACACAGATATGTCACTCTGAAATAATCCATGATGAGGATGGGATGAGGGATGGTGGGCAAACAGAGAGAGAGCGATACCTTTACAATACTTAGATGATGGAGTTTCTTCAAACAGGTAGTCGCCAAAAACAAAGTCAGATAAATAGTGGTTGAGAAAAAGTAGTCTTTTACAGTAGTGACACAGTAAATTGGTCCAAAATCTGTAATCCAAAATGTAACTGTTGGTGCCATTATTTCATAATTTTGCACACCATTTTTCTCAACAGACAAACTGTTAACGATACTGATAATGAGTGGAATGTGAATACATGAAGTGAGTAGAATCTGGGTGTGGATAGAAAATGTGTTTTCAGGATCGGGATCAGAGAACAGGAATCTTTTATTGTCATTACGACAATTTGTGTAATCGAATTAGGGTGCATAGTTCCACTGCAAAAAAGTGTAAAAAAGGAAAAGAAAAGAAGAGACAAAAAAGAAGAAAATCTATATACAGAAGAAATATACAGAAATATATACAGTGTGGAATATGAATAGATAGTAGCAGCAAAATAGCAACAATGCTTGCCTTTCCTTGCCTTTCAGGTCACAAATTGAAAATCCTCCCTAAAACATGTGTCTTCAGACTGAGGTGTGAAAGATTTACTGGCTTTAATAGCTTTAACATCATAGAATTCTGACATCACATTACATACAAGTTGTGGTCACTGAGATGAGATGTTTCAGTGACTACTACAGATGCATTTGCTGAATCAGATTAGAATTCTCCAAACTGGATGTGTTTTAATATTCTACTTCTTCCTCTTCTTCCTACACTCCTTCCTCCCTCTTAGGTTGACCACAAGGGATTATATGCTCTTACATCCTCTTATCCTTTGTATCCTTGCCTGTGTGACCAACTCACATAAAGTTTTTTGATTCATAGAGGTAAAAATATCTTCTATAAATTTGCCCACTAGAATGATCATCAGATTACATTATTATTATCATAATGGTACTATAAAGAGCATCATGTCTGCAACACCTCGATGAACACTGGTCTGAGATTGATTGGGTCACAGCATTTCTTAAAAAAAACTGCAGACCTGAGTTACTTATCAAAGCTCTTCTGCACAGACCACAATCTCTACAACTGATGCTCTACTGCAACCTCATGTCAGACAGGAGACCAACCTGCATATGAGGGACAGTTCAGTGTCATAAAAATAGTCAAGGGATTAAACTTGGAACCTCTGAATCCCAGTTAATTCGCTACAATCAATTGACCATTAACTATCAAAATTCTAATGTCTGCTTTTGATTGTTGAAATTCAGCACAACGTCTGCAGTACGGTACATTGTCCCTCCAAATGGGAAACTGAGTCAATTCTGCTTTTCGAGGTATGCACAGTCACACTCTTTTCACCCCTTCCCTCTTTGCAAATCATGTGTTACTTTGAAGTGCTAATTTTGATTCAGCCAATTTTTTATTTGCCTCTGTGAATTGTATCCCCTTAGCGACAATGCCACTAATGAAACCTACAGACCTGTACAGTGAGGTGTAAGTGGCCAAATTGAGAAGTGCCTGGCTTTCTCCCATACATTATACAACTGTGAATATTTCCCTTCTAGCAATTCTCCTTTGCCATCACTGAATGAGTCAAAAATGCAACTTAGGAAATATAACCTAAATGATGACAAAAAGACCCTGTTCTCATTGTTGTGATGACAACATTACCATGTGAACATTACCCATTGTTACAGAGCCTAAGTGATAGAGTGAGAGATGATAAGAGTTAGTGATTATATTCAGTTTAGGCAGCACGCTCCATTTGCTCCACATTATAAGATAATGTCAGGGCATTTAACACAAAACAGTGGATTACTAGCATCACAGCCTGACAAACATTTAGCCATTGGAATTGCATGTCATGACCAATGTTCCTGCTAATTTTTCACGATCCTGAGCATATACACAAACTCCCTGCGCAGAATTTACTCCACTTAACTTAGCCCTACCGCACTGGTAGCGGTATGCTAACCTGCAAAACAGCAGCACGTGTACAGGAAGTGCTGTTATTGATGCCGATTGGCTACATAAGTAAAAACGTGTGAGCCACATCGAGTTGTCGTGTATTCATTTTGTTTACAGTTCAGGTTGGATTTTATTGTATCTTATCTTTTATGCGACCCATTGATTTGCTGGGAGCTGCGATAGTGAGAGCAATGCACGACTGCGCAAGCATGCAGCTCAGAAGGGACAGTGGTCCTAAGCCCGGTTGTGCCGGTCCAAAGCCCGTATAAATGTTGTGGGGTGTGTGTGGTTAGCTCCTGGCCTAAAACTTGTGCCACAAATAAATATGCAGATCACAAAAAATGTGACTGTGATACAAGACGGGTCATAGCCCCACATGAAAACAATCATTTCCAATGCTGTTGGTCAACACAGTGCCAGTTTTGAGGATGCGACAGAAAAGAATTGGTAAGATTATGGAGGTGAGACTGGAAGTGTGTCCATCCCATAAACTTTGACTGTTTACATCACATTTGTCAAACTCAAGGCCTGGAGGCCAAATGCAGCCCACAGCATCATTTTATGTGGCCTGCAAGCGCTCCAGCGAATGCTTTAATGTGCCATAGGTGTCAATTTAAGGCTCGGATGCAGCTCTTCACGCCATTGTATGTGGCCCATTAATGCTTGAATTATCATCTGGCCCCTTGAGGGCCACCACCATGCTAATGTGGCCCACGGTGAAAATGAGTTTGACACCAGTGGTTTACATGTTGAGGAGCACTACCTGCTCCATCTTGGGAAGCGCCTTGAGATAACCTCTGCCATGATTTGGCGCTACACAAATTAAATTGACTTCTCTTGACTAAAGGTAGGGATCCAGCTAACGTGATGGAGAGAGGTAAGGTACATACAGTGCATTGTGTGTCCAGGAGACCTGATTGAGAGGTAGCAAGGCCAGGAGCATTGGGGGTTGGGGGTAGGGAGGGGGGCTGCAAATTGTTCCACTATGGTGTACATGGAAATAGGAATGGGGTTGTAGTCATCTTTAACGAATACTTTGTGAATAGAGTAATCGAGATGAGAGGAGTCACCGACAGGCTCATGCACTTGACGCTAGAAATAGAAGAGGTAATGTTGAATGGTGTCAGTGAGTATACCCCAAAGGTTGGATGCATGTCTGAAGGAAAGAGGATTGCTGGTGTAAGTTGGATGAAGTTGTAGAATGTCCCCAGAGGCGAGAGATTAATCATTAGTGCAGACCTTAGTCGGTATGCTAGAGAGGAGAACACTTGAGATGAGGTGTTGCTGGATAGATATTTTATCAGAGAGAGGAACTCAGAGGGAAACATTTTAGTGGATTTTGCAAAAAGGATGGAAATGGCAGGAGTCAACATAGATTTCCAGAAGAGGGTAATTATTAGAGAGGAGGAAGAGGCTCACAGATGGATTATGTCCTTTATAGAGGATGCAACTTGAAAGAGGTCAGAGATTGTAAGGTAGTACCTGGGGTGAGTGCAACAATTGATTGATGGAAGAGGTAGCAAGTGAATGCAGAGCAGAGGAAGATTGTGGAAACTGAGGAATGTTGAGGAGTGTTGTCAGGAATTCAGGTGTTGGGACAAGCTTGGGAAATCATGTGGATATACCAGATGAGTGCAACTATGATGGTGAGGGACACTGGTAGAAAGATGTGTGGTATTTCTTCTGGGCCAAGGAGAGAAGGCAAGGAGTCTTGGAGATGGAATGAGGAGGAACAAGAGAGCATCCATAACAAGAGGCTGATGCCCCCCCCCCCCCC
>OMPJ01007639.1:0-10877 GCA_900312935.1 Carapus acus | reverse complement strand
GTCGTCCTCCTCTCGTCCGTCCTCAGGTATGTTGGGATCCGGCTCGAAGGACCAAATTAATGTTGGGGTTAGAACACCCCAGATTCGGAGGAATCAGACCGCAGACAAAGTATTACCTTTTGATGCTTGCAAGGGAAGAGCAGCTGGGGAGCACCAAAGGTCTCTGTCCAACTGTCTTCCACTTGTTCGCCTCTGCTTAGCTCTTTTATTAAGGAAAGTACAGATTTTAATCACACATCTGTTTTGACCACAAACAATCATTGTTTACAGTGGCTGAATATAATGGATACAGGCTGATCATATCAGATACATCTTGTTGACCACAAACAATCGTTAGCTGATAGCCATCACAAGTTGTTAGTAAAGAATTCCTCACACACAAGGTACAGAATGCTTTCTTTTGAGTTCCAAGAGTAATGTAGACAAGTCGGAGACATTGTGGAATTCAAGTAGTAAATGAATACGTGTGAAAAGAATCTTATTCCAACATCTCCAACAGTTCTTAACCTTGTTGGAGGAACTGAACCCCTGTGACTAACTTTTCAAGCCCCTGGGGTTCGATGGAACCCAGGTTAAGAACAAGGGTGCCAGAATCCAGCGTCTTGGTAATTTTAGGTCAAAGACGTGTTCTGCAGCCTCTGGATAGGTTGTGCAATGGCATGAAGAGTTCTCCCTGAGACATCAATAACTTCTACATTTGTTATGCTCTCGTGTTTTGCAATTTTTTCCACAATGGTTTTCATTTTGTACTCAAATGGACCAACAAAAACTGGCCAGGCAACCAAGATTTGGGACGTGATGTTATTGCCTGTAACAGCATCGCCTGCAATGGTACAGCCTGTCTGGACTGGTGAATGATAATCTGCACTACAAAAGCACCCAAAAGGGGCGGCAAGAAGTGTTAGGCCAGCAGAGCAACACAACCTGTGTATGTCTTAGCAGGTCTGAGACTGAAAATATGTCTTTGCAGCCAATGCTATGTTAAATAACACACAGACTTCTTGTTGTAGGTTGACTAAGTGTATCTATGTCTTATGACGCCACATCGTCACAAACCCACATTCACATCATGCATGGTCATAAAACTGTGATGCTGGTCAGTTAATGCAACTGGCTATAGACCTCAGGTAGCATTCACCAGGAGTGGGATCATACTACATCAAAACAAGAATGAACATTGTTCCTTCATTACACCTCATCTTTGACAAACCTGAGTTTGCTTATTTCTACTCGGTCATATGCCAAACATGTGTGGGTACAGTAAGCCGGCAGCTCCTTGTTTTCAAGGAGTCTCGAGGCATATCTTACTGCACATCCAAACAGCACCAAAAAAAAACCAAAAAAAACAAACACACACAAAGCCACAGATTTGATTGTCCAGTGGTAAGAAAAATCTATACTAAGATAATAGAGATAGATTTTTTTTATTGCATGTTTTATTCCCCCCCAACAGTTCATCTGAAACGTCAGTTCATGTTCCGCAACCACCTGTGCTTGGTGTTTGAGATGCTGTCCTACAATTTATATGATCTACTGCGTAACACCAACTTCCGTGGTGTGTCTTTGAACCTCACCCGTAAATTTGCTCAGCAGTTATGCACAGCACTACTCTTCCTGGCTACACCTGAGCTCAGCATAATCCACTGTGATCTGAGGCCAGAGAACATTCTTCTTTGCAACCCAAAAAGAAGCGCAATCAAGCTAATTGATTTTGGCAGCTCCTGTCAGCTTGGGCAGACGGTGAGTGATGATTATTAAATTGAATTGATAGGCAGAATGAGCACCCTATTTGTTCTGTTTTAGATACCATGAGTGATTGTGTTTTACCAAAGAAATTCTTTTTTAAATTCAAGTGGTCAAAAGTTTGGAAGAGCAAATGTGATTCCACTAACATGAAACATTTTAAGTGTGATATTTGGTTGGTAGGCTATTGTTGTAGATTTCATGTTCTGTATTATGATACTGCTTTGTACTTAAGTTGAAAACTGGACATTAACTGAAGAAATGTTTAGACTGCTGTAGCAGTGCTCTGTGTTTTTATATGTCCTTTCAGATATACCAGTATATACAGAGCAGATTTTATCGGTCGCCCGAGGTTTTACTTGGCATGCCTTATGACTTGGCCATTGACACGTGGTCCCTTGGGTGCATCCTAGTTGAAATGCACACTGGGGAGCCCCTGTTCAGCGGCACAAATGAGGTATGCACACTTGTCAGCATCAAATCCAATCGTAATAAAGTTTTATTACAGACCTATTCAACTGGTGCCCCTGCTGACGACGTCTGACGGCTGAGCTGATCACAGACCTGCGTGCACCCCACACTTCTCCCAACCCTGCACTTATGACATTGCACTGAGTACTGATACCACATCTGTCCACCCCCCACCCCCGTTTAGTTATTTGCAGTTAAGTTGTTGTTGTTTCCCAGCCTTTTTTGAGCCATGGCACATATTTTACATCACAAAAACCACAAGGCACACCACCAAACAAAAATGTCTCTAAAAGTATATTCATTGAAATAAAATGACAGTATAGTCTCAATTAACCTTACTTTTACTAACAATGAAACCTGGGTCTGTTAAGTTCAACATAAAGCTGATGCTCTTCCATGAATTTTTGCTATCTTCCGGCCACAACTCATGCCAGGGCCCTCATCTGGGTCGGAATTTTGCCAGGGCCCGGTAGATACATAACTTCTTTCTCCCAAATATTAATCTATCTCTTTAAGGTTGATCAAATGAACAAAATTGTTGAAATCCTTGGTGTTCCCCCGTCCTACATTCTGGACCAAGCACCCAAAGCCAAGAGGTTTTTTGACAAAGTTGCGGACAGTACATGGAGCATCAAAAAGACCAAAGATGATAAAAGGGTACGTCAGATCTCCATGTAAATGTTTTATGAAATGAATTTACGTTTTCACCCACGCTTCTCCAATCTCTCTCTCAGTATAAGATACCAGGAACCCGCAAGCTCCACCGCATTATCAGTGTCGAGGTTGGGGGTCCCAACGGACGTCGAGCTGGAGAGTCTGGCCATACAGTTGCAGATTACTTAAAATTTAAGGACCTTATCTCACGAATGCTGGACTATGACCAAAAGACACGAATCCAGCCCTTCTATGCTTTGCAGCACAGTTTCTTCAAGAAGACAACAGATGAAGGGACCAACACAAGCAGCAGTGTCTCCACAAGTCCTGCTCTGGATCACTCCCATTCTACCGGAACTACATCCAGTGCCTAGCTCAGGTATGACATAAGCCTGTACCTGTAGTCGTGCTTTATGGTGTGGTCAAAGAACTTTGGAATTTTCAGTGCTCAGACTTGCGTACTCTTAGTTTGAAAGTCGAAACAAATAAAATGGCACTGGGAGTGGTTATACTGATGTAGGAACTGCAATTTCTCTGCAAAGACAGAAGAGGTCCTTCCAAATCCAGCATAGACCTAAAACTAAGTTGTCGTTGGCTAAAACTTTATGTTCAATTAGCTGAATTGATCAGTCTGTCAATCACTCAACTTCAGTTGTGTAACCCAAAACCAAATACAATGTTATAAGAGCCTTGCACACTGAGGGTTCCCAGGAAAGACCTTAGCTGTCTATGAAGAAGAAGAGAAACTCCTTGAGAAACCTTAGACTTCAAATAATCATGTTGCACAAATGGGTGGCTATTAGGAATGTCTAATATTGGCTTTTTTGCCGATATCCGATATGCCGATATTGTCCAACTCTCAATTTACCGATACCTTTAACAGCCGATACCGATATGTGCGCCAGTAAACGCTTCAGGAGCGCATCGGCACTATTTCAGAGTAACGCAAGCATTATTGTATTTTTATCGGTTTTGAATTTATTGGTTTTAAAGCAAAAAAATCCGATACCGATATTACATTTTTATGCTAATATCGGGCGCACACGATAATATCGGCCCACCGATATTATCAGACATCTCTAGTGGCTATGCAATCGGACCTGCAGGTGGAAGAACAGTGTTGCAATGACAATGGTCACCATGGAAGGGAAAAAGAGAGAAAACCAGATTAACACACACGGCGTGAAATGATAGACACACGTGGAAGTGATAAATCAGGGAATTCTAAACAGTTGGCTCCTACATTTACTGTCTAACCACCAAGTCAAACTATTTCTCTCTGTAAGTCAGCTGTCATAATACTCTCCTGACATGGAGGGGCTTCTTCCAGCTGCTCCCCTCAGGAGTCAGGACAGATCATCCCTCTCCATCTATTTCTAATCTTCAACTTGAACACACGCATTGCCCTCATATCTTGCTGAATTACATCTGTAGTGACTATGGTATTTAGCCATTTGGTTTTAACTGTTCTTTTTTTCTACGAAAGTCCAAAAAGAGGTCGCTGTCCATGTTGGATGACGTTCCCATTTTTTTTCTACAGTGATGATCATAGTAACTTCACATAATTACATGTACGCCAAATCAAAAGGTGCAAAAAACAAAAAAAGGTCAGCGCGGTCAAAACTCAAGGTACACCCTCAACCTCCCGCACCCATGCTAATGACCAAAGAAAACCCGCATCACCTGTGGGTGCCATTTAATAAACCTGGTGCGCCTCTTTACTGCTACCCACTGTCATGATACAAAACGAAAACACTGGTGAAGAAACAAACAACAAATGGCTCCGACAACATCCATTAACCCCCTCTGTGGTCTTTTTGTCCTCCTATTTAGCAGCTCCATCTCCCTTTTTCGCCCTCCTACACATCCACTATGACTCCTGCACAGATGACTGAACCATCCCAATGTTGCCTCGCTGTCATCATTCCCAAATCACTCCACCTTAGTTGTTCCTCTGATGTACTCAGGTGTAGTCCTGTAAAACGTGCTGCCTCCCAAAGAAAACTTCGGCATCTTCATCTCTATTTTCCCCAGCTCAGCCTCCTGTCTCTTAGATATAGCCACAATTTCTCACCCAAACATCCTGGCAGATCTCATGACCATCTTTTACACCTTCCCTCTCAGTCTAGCAGTTGTACGCCTGTCACAAAGCACTTGTCACACTGTCCGTCTCCCATACCACCCTGTCTGCACTCTATTCTTCACCTCTCCTGTGCACTGTCCATTATTTTGGATGGCTGACCCAAGATATTTCAAGTTCTACCTTCTGAGTATCTCACCTCCTCGCAATTTCACTTGTCCACATGCTTCATTGTCACTTACAGTATGTATGTCTTAATGCTACTGACTCTCATTCCTCAGCACTCCAGTGCAAAAGTTTACCCCCCAATGTTCTCTCCCACATGTTTCCTACCCTCACCACATATAACAATATAGTCTGTGAACATAGCTGCCGAACTAATTGCTGAACATCGTCCGTCATCTGTCCATCACCATTGTAAACAAGAGGGGGCTCAGGGCTTATCCCCAATATCGTTCCACTCTGACCTTGAACTGATCTGTCACTCAAAGCATACAAATCACCACTTTTTCGTTATCCTCATACATGTCCTGCACCACCTTCACTTACTTCTCTGCCACTCCTGACTCCTACTTGCAGTGTCACAGTGCCTCTGTTGGTACACTAATCATATGCTTTATCTCGGCCCAAAAAGCAACCAGCACAACTATCTCTGTGCAACTCTGTCTAACTAGTGCAACTAACTCTGACAGTCTCTGTACTTAACTCAAAAATTGTGTCAGCAGTACTCCTTATTGGCATATAGTCATGTGGTTTTTGACTGTGTGAAGTCCTGGGAGGGGTTCGCTCAAGTGCATAACCTCCTTTCTCAACGTGGCTCCAACAACTCTCTCCCATATCCTTCATGGTGTGGTTCACTGGCTTTATGTTTCTACAGTAACTACAACTCCGCACATCACCTTTGCTCTTTGGCACCAATGCAATCCTGCCTTTCAGAAGATTATTATCACCCACACCAAACCCTTCGAACCTGATAAAACTGGAATGTTCTAGAGGAATGAGCCAAGTTACCTGTTGCCAGCTGCTGATTGACAATTACAAATATCGTTCCATTACAGTGATTCCCACAAGGTTGTTCAACAAAATAATACGTCAAGGGTACCATCATTTTGTCTGTTTGATTACTTTATTTCAAAAATTATTCTGTTGAATCACTATGTCTGATTTTCATTGGTTAATTCATTGTCTATAGTTCTTTTATTATTATTGTCAGTTCCATGTTATTTCAGGGACCATTGTGGGTTTTTCTTTAATCAACAGAGGGGTACCAACAATTTTGTCCACGAGTGTGTCCACACTGTATGCATGTATATGTGTGTACCCACTGGCCACTCCATCAAGTACACCTTGCAAGTAAAAAAAGTTAAACATACAAGTTAGACATATTTGCCCTCAAAACTGCCTTAATCCTTTCTTGAATACTTTCAATGAGGTTTTGGAAAGATTCCTCATCGATTTTGGACCATATAATACATGATGGCAGATTGCTGCAGATTTGTCAGCTACATATCTATGGTGTGAATCTCCCGTTCCACCACATCCCAAAGGTGCTCTATTGAATTGAGATCTGGTAACTGTTAAGGTCATCAGAGTACAATGAACTTATTTGTCATGTTCAAGGAACCTCTTTGATATGTTATGTGCTTACATTATCGTGCTGAGAGTAGCTATAAGAGGATGGGTACACTGTATGTATCTCCTTTGAGTCAAACAAGACCCAAACTTTCCACAATTACAAAATAGTGTTAATCATGTTTCAGTAATGATGATGATGACAATAATAATAATTTATAATAGAAGTAGAAGTAGAATTCCGTATGAAGAGACTGCCAACATGTAAATGGTAATACCCACATTTTTAGAACACGGCCCACATTTTAGAACGGATGCCTTCAGTGGTCCTTGTGGCTGTCAATGTGCCTGTTGGCATGGCGTCAATGCGCAATGGGGCCTCATTTATGAATCGTGCATGTGCACATACATTTGTGCACATTGTGTGTTGGCACTTCCCTGGGTAAAGTATGTTATTTACCATCTCATACTTGTGCACAGAAATGTGTTTAAATTTGAGCACAACTCTGACCATGGGTACGCATAACAATTCAATTAAATTACATTTTATTTGTAGAGCGCCAAATCATAACAGAAGTTATCTCAAGGTGCTTTTAAAGGTAATGTTACAGACAGACCCAACACATTTCCCCCATTAGCAAGCACTAGGAGACAGTGGCAAGGAAGAACTTCCTTAAGTGGAAAGAAACCTAGGGCAGACCAGGCAGCAGGTGGACTGCCATCTGCCTTGACCGGTTGGGTAAAGAGATAGAGAGAGAGAGATACAGATACACAGTACACACTACAGAAACGTAAATAGTGACAAGGTTAAAATTGTACAGTACAATAAAGTAATGTGATAGTGGCGAAGTTAAATTGAATCTAGTATATATAAACTGTAGATTAATGTAAATATAAACATGGCATGTGGATCAGGAACAAGGCCCAGAAGCTTTGGGGATCTGTCATCACAGCAGCGTGTCAGTCACCACCGGTCATGCTCTGGCTGCAATCTGTGGATTGAAAAAGCTTGACTAGACACAAAGACTCCGGGGAAGAAGCCGAGTTAGTAATATGCGTAAATCAGGCATGGATATATACAAGTGATAGAGAGGGGAAGAGGGTAGAGAGGAGGAGGATATGACAGAGGCTCGGTGCACCATGAGAGATCCCTCAGCAGTCTAAATCTATGACAGCAAAACTAGGTTTGACTGTAAGCTTTGTTGAAAAGGAAAGTTTTAAGCCTACTCTTAAAAGAAGTGAGGGTGTCCGCCCCCCCGGACTGAAACTGGAAGATGGTTCCATAGGACAGGAGCCTGATTGCTAAAGGCTCTGCCTCCCATTCTACCTCTACTTATTCTAGGGGTCTCAAGTAGCCCTGCATTCTGGGATCGCAGGGTTCTGGTTGGATGATAAGGTACTATCAGTTTTTTAAGATATGATGGTGCCCGATCATTTAGTCTTGAAGGTGAGCAGGAGGACTTTAAATTCTATTTTCGATTTTATAGGCAGCGAGTGCAGAGAAGCTAACACAGGAGAAATTCTGAAGCAGCATTCTGAAGAAGCTGGAGGGGCCTTAGCGACTTATTACTACAGCCTGATAATAGAGAATTTACAGTAATCCAGCCTGGAAGTAACAAAAGCATGAACCAATTTTTCACCGTCTTTTAAAGACACTATAAACCTAACCTTGGCGATGTTACGAAGGTGAAAGAAGGTAGTTCTTGATATTGGTCTTATATGCAAGTTGAATGACATATCTTGATCAAAGACAACACCTTGATTTTTTACAGTATTGCTAGGGGCCAAGGTAAAGCCATCAAGAGTAGCTATGTCATTACAATGTGCATGTCTAAGGTGTTCAGGGCCAACGATGATGGCCTCAGTTTTATCCGGGTTTGATAACAGAAAATTATCCACATTTTTATGTCCCTTAGGCAAGCCTGGAGTTTAGCTACTTGGTTAGTTTCGTCAGGCTTTATTGATAGATACAGTTGTGTGTCGTCTGCACAACAATAAAAATGGATAGTGTGTTTCCTGATAATATTGCCTACACTGTGAAAAGTATTAGGGTGGTTTAAATAAAATTTCAACTAAAAGCTAGAGCTAACTAAAAACATAAGCTGACTCAAATTTAAGAGAAGCTTTCATTCAACTCAGAAGGGCAAGTTGTAAAAGTTGCCCAGTTGATGATAATTTATTGTTTGATTTCAATACTCTAAGTTAAAATGACTATATTACGTTTTGCTTTCACAAAAACTCATATTGTATTGTCAAGCACACTTTCAATAATAAATCCTTTCAACCTACATAATTCACTTTTACCAGTTGTTTTACTCATAACCAATTGTTGTTGAAACTCAGTGCTGTTTGTTAAAACAACTCACACCACTACGCTATTCATTTAAGAAAACTTGCCTTCTCTTGTCAAAGGAACATACAATTATGTGTGTTTTCAACTAACATTTTTAAAGTTTAACTAACTACATTGAAAACAGTTGCCTTTTCAAGTTACATTAACTCACGTTTTTAAGGCAGCAACTGAACTTGAAATTGCAAATTAAGTAGACTAACGTTTTGAAATTGTATTCCCTTTCACAAATTATAATGGCAAGTTCACCAGTTTGCCTTTAGATTTAACTTAATACACTTAAACTCAAATGTTCAGAGATATTTATCATTCCAATTTTACCAATAGCTTTGATAGCATGTACAAAATAAACAGTCCAACCACACAATAAACAGTTGTGGTAAAACTTCTACCCAATACGCTCTTACTAAGTCCAACAATGATCTACTTCAAATCCTGAACCTGTTCACCTAATTTCACATTAAAGAATGCTGGGGAAAAAAATATCTGCTAAAACAGTGTGCAGTTGGGATCGCATTGTAAAATCAATCTTTAAATCAGTTAGTAACAGTTCTTTAAACGGCTCTTGAAACTTTGCATAAGTGTATTTATCATATATAAAACACACAATGCGATATATATCAAGTCTGCCTAAGCAGAGTCTGCTTGTGATGATTAATCAAAGGACATAGTCCAGCACTAAAATGAAAGTTTCTGTGCATTGAAAGGAACGAAAAGAATAGTAAACAACATTCCAACAGGATGTCTGTTCAGATATGAGGCTGAAAACTTGGCAGATGTTACAGTTTGTGTTTCTCAAGCCATGTAATCGAGCCGAGGTCTGGTCCGGTTTTATCTTCATCACCACTCTCTGAACAAACTCAAATGAATACTTCATGGCTTCTGGATACTTGAGATTGACACAGTAGATTACTCCCATAAGCGTGGGAAAGCTATGTGCCACATCCTTAACATTGTGAAGCACAATGGTCTCCTGCACCACAACTGCCACATTAAAGACCTCATCTGGAATGGCATCCCGTTTCCCACATTCCCAGCCTATAAGGAGGCCAAGTTGCATCCGTTTCATGGCTTCATCTAGAGTCTCAACATGAGCCTTAATGATAAGAAAAAAATACATATCAGCCCACTTGTATGGGCAAGCAGAGGATGCAATTATTCCAAGGCATCTATTTGCAAGTTGTTCCCAGTAACACAAAAAACAAAAGATAAAAAAAGAAAAAAATTATAAACAATCACTCACACAGTTATGCATTAGATGACTTACATCACACATCCTGATGACATCTGACAGCTCTTCGCCTGATATGTACTGTGGCAGACCGAGCAGAACAGCAACCCTTCTCCTCTCGTTTGTGTCCTACAAGACATGAAATGACAAAAGACATGCAGTAAGATGAAAATGCTTTAACAAACGACAAATGTGCCTGATTTTCTAGTTCTCCTCACTTCTACTTACATCTTTCACAAGGCAGTCCAAAATATCTTTGAGTGACTGCTTCTTCACAGACTTCTTCGCCACTTTGTATACCTCCAGCAGCCTTGGAACCAGACCATCAAGAAAAGATTCTAGAGGGTCTGTTGTGACAATCCCCTTGAATTCTGCCCTTATCTGAGGAGATACACAGAAAATAAAAAAATTCTCAGTAGAACAGCCCACTGTCAAACATAACATGATGAGATCTCTCTTGGAGTAAATGCATTGTGTGATTACCTGTCTTTCTTGGAAAAGACCTGGCCATCAGGAAAGGAGCAGAGACCACGCAGAACAGCAGCCCTTCTCTTCTCGTTTGTGTCCTACAAGACATGAAATGACAAAAGACATGCAGTAAGATGAAAATGCTTTAACAAACGACAAATGTGCCTGATTTTCTAGTTCTCCTCTCTTCCACTTACATCTTTCACAAGGCAGTCCAAAATATCTTTGAGTGACTGCCTCTTCACAGACTTTGTCGCCACTTTGTATACCTCCAGCAGTCTTGGAACCAGACCATCAAGAAAAGATTC
>OMPJ01007636.1:14184-28127 GCA_900312935.1 Carapus acus | reverse complement strand
AAGGTGAAGATAGCAAGAGAGGAAACAGGGAGCAAGTAAAAGAATGGACTGCGTGTGCGTGTGTGTGTGAGGCTACTGTCCATCCTCACACTAGCCCTGTGTGTGTGTGTGTGTGTGTGTGTGTGTGTGTGTGTGTGTGCTGTGTTAACCTAGGCACCAAGCTTCCTCTGCGTCTGCGGCCCCAGACGATGATGAAGCGTCTGTGCCACCGAGCGCCGCGCTCTGCAGGCCGCTTCCTCTCTGACATCATCACTGCGAGACAGGCGATGTCGTTGCATCATAAACAAAAGAGGCACATGAGCGGCCAACACACTCACGCCTGTGTTTCAGACACAGAGGGACCACACACGCGTTGGTTGAGGTCTTTTCCCACCTGTGTTTGGGTGTTTTCCAAAGGTGACTTTTTTGTCTTGCAAAATGTAGGAATTAATTCATTCACATTTATTCATAAAAGTTTTTTTTCTATCTTTATTCATACTGAATCATTTCGAGACTCATAGTCGGCACCAATGCAACAGGTGGCAGATCATAGAGTAAGAGCGACACCTACAGGGCTTAGTATCCAAGTACCATACACCAACTGGACAATACATCACAAACACACACACACACACACACACAGCTTCAAAGGTTATGAAATTACGTGAGAAGAATAAGTAATGAAAGGTTGACAGGATTCTGTAAAATTCAACAGTTTCAGTTTATGATCACAATGCATTTCTGTAAGTGGAGCAAGTGTGTGTCTTTGTGTGTCTGTCTGTGTGCATGTACTGTATGTGTGAATCTTTTGTGTTATTCAGTACTGTCACTGACTCACCACCAGCCATGCAGTCTGCATCGCTTACATCAGCGGCCACAGACGTGTGTGTGAGCGTGTGTGTGTGTGTCTCTCTGTCTGTCTGTCTGTGTGTGATTGTGTGTGTGTGTACTGTCACCAGTCACATTTTAAATCTGTTTTTTTTGTGAGCATGTGTCTCTCACCTCTAATGTCTCATGAATATCCAATCAGTCGCTGATGTGATTCCCCCTCTTCCAAGATGCCAGTTTACGCGAGTGTGCGTGTGCGCATGTGTGTGTATCTGCGATATTTCGAGGTGCTACCAAACCATTTGCTCACGCTTGCAGGCGAGCGAGGCCACATGTGTGTGTTCGGACGGGGTGTAATGGTTTGGACACGGCTCTCACTGTAGCCGCAGAGTAAAAGGACAGGGCAGAGGAGGGAGGCCGGCAGTGACTATGTGAGTGCATGGGCACGTGCTTGTGTGTGTCTTTGCGTGTGCGCGTGTGTGTCTGTGTGCGTGTGTGCGTGCATGTGTGTGTGTCTTGGCCATACAGTGGTGTCAGCAGGAGGCCAGCAGTCTCTGGCAGGCTTCGCTGTCATAACGCATCTTGTCTCCAACCGCTAAACTCATCCATCTGCCCTCTATCTCCCATCTCTCCACTCCTCTCCTCTCCTCTCCACTCCTCTCTTCTCCTCTCCTCTCCTCTCCTTTCCTCTCCTGTCTTCTTCTCTCCTCTCCTCTCCTGT
Source organism: Carapus acus (assembly GCA_900312935.1). Taxonomy (NCBI): domain Eukaryota; kingdom Metazoa; phylum Chordata; class Actinopteri; order Ophidiiformes; family Carapidae; genus Carapus; species Carapus acus. The sequence continues at coordinate 26,599 of OMPJ01007636.1, read as the reverse complement.
CTTCTCCTCTCCTCTTCTCTCCTCTCTGATCTCTGATCTGCTCATGTCCTCTCCTCTCCTCTTCCTCTTCCTCTTCCTCAGCTTATGCCCCACATGTCAGACGACCAGACTGGATATGTCACTTCTCCACTCTCAGGCTTTCTGTCGTTCCTCTCCTCCATGATGCCTTCTCCTCCTCCTCCTCTTTCTCCTCCCTCTCCTCCTCCTTCTCCTCCTCCTCTTCCTCCTTCCTGCCTCAGCTCTGACCCTTGCAGAGGTCTCGACCCCTGGCTGATGCGGGCAGGTATTGGCGTCTCTGACAGTCACAGCTGCAGTGCTGCACAGAGCCGAAATAACCTTCTGGCTCACACACACACACACACACAGCACTTTCACAGCACTTTCACCAACCCTGAGCAGAGGTGTGTGTGGGTGACAAAGATGGGTTGCCAGGTTGGTTATCTTCAGGAGAGTGGCATGTGTGAGGTCCATCTTTGAATTAATTGTCATTGGTTATTGCACATTGCAGTCCCGTGCAGCTGTCTGTAACCACGGCAACGCCTCCTTTTAAGTCTCATTTTTGCTGCGTGTGGGTGTGATCATACATTTAGCCTTGGTGTGGTGATGTTGCCTTCAGAACTGTAGCGCTGTGCGGCTTATACAGAGAGGTCATGTTTCGCATTGCCATGGTTACTCAATCGACAGAACTTTTATATCTTTAAACACGCCAGAGCCGAAGATCACATTTTCATTTTGCTAATGTGCTTTTCTTTTTCTTGTGACTTTCGTTTTGACTTGAACATTTATGTTTGCGCGGTTTGTCTGGGGCTTGTTGTCCTCCTCTGTGTCTCAGCTGAGGTGGACTGAGGACGTTTTAGGACGACGCCACACGGTGATTAACACTGAGTGACACTTTGCACCATTGTTGAGGTGATGAAGAATCATCTGTGAAGGTCATAACGACGGGCTGCGCCACACACAGGGGGAGCCGACAAAACACACATGCTCACACACACACACACACACACACATGACACACACACACACGTCACAAACCATGCAGATAAAAAATACATTATCAAAAATATAAAGCAACTGCAGCTCAATGGCAGGTTGTGAATCAGATATGAATCTGTGAATATTCCATTATTGATAATTGATTATCAGTTGTGATTTTGCGCCACACAAATAAAATTGAATTGAATTACATGGTTAGAACACACTTCCTACTGGAAGTATTCACTCCTTACACCATAATTCTGCGGATGCTGCCTTACCTGTTGGCAGCCATGAGAATAGATTAAACAGCCTTTTTGAAAAATGTTGTTAAATAATTCAGCATGGGGAAATGGCGGTCGGCCTCACCGCACCTCCCAAATGATCCCACAGACCTCCACAGTTGCAGCGACCGCAGTGCTGCAGAGGTCAGGAGTTCGTCGAGAAAGCTCCGCCGTGGCTGAGTGACGCCGATCGTGCAGCGCTCAGACTGCATCATTCCCACCAAGAGTCCCGGTGAGACTGCGCACACGGTCACCCAATGCAATGCCCCCCCATGTTTCAAACCTGCTGAGAGGAAGAGTCATGGTGAAGAGCAGCTTCCACCTTGTGTCACTCTGACTTATTGGTGTTTTACAGCAGGAGTTTTTTTTTTGTAAACTGAATGGACTGATGAGAAAGCGACTCGAAAGAAAGCGAAATAATTACTACAACTGACCACTCGATCACTCCCCTCCTGCAATCCTTAGCATCGTCTCTGTTACCATGGTGACCAACCAAACCCATGATAACAGAAAGTCCTGGTGCTAATGAGGAATTATCAGCGCTGAGATTTTATGACAGACAAAGCATCAAAGGTGAAAAATCAAAAGAGAAACGTCATGTAAGTGTGTGTGTGAGAGGGTGTGTGTGTGACAAGAGGATGCAGAGGCCATGTGGCAATGAGCCAAGATCAAACGTGGTGAGACGTGTTCACCTCACAACCACGACGCTGAATGGTTAATTCTGTGTGTGTGTGTGTGTGTGTGTGTGTGTGTGTGTGTGTGTGTGTGTGTGTGTGGTCGCCCTACCTTCCACTGATGAGTTCACAGATAGTATCACCCAGGTCTTTGCCTATCAGGTTCTGTGTGTGTGTGTGTGTGTGTGTGGGTGTGTGTGTGGGTGTGTGTGTGTGTGGTCGCCCTACCTTCCACTGATGAGTTCACAGAAAGTATCACCCAGGTCTTTGCCCGTCAGGTTCTGTGTGTGTGTGTGTGTGTGTGTGTGTGTGTGTGCGTGCGTGCACACGTTTGCAGTCTGTCACTCACAAAACCGTTTTTGTCATAAATTCGCACCTCTGCAGGACAGTGCTGCGCCAGTGGTGAGTGCATGTGTGTCTGTGTGTGAGTGTGTGTGTTTGTGTGTGTGCGTGCGTGTGCATGCCCATCCCGAGGGGAGGGGCGGGGGGTGAAACTTCCGCTGCGCACGCACAAAGGCTTGCGCTGAGATGCACCAAATTGCTCCGAAAACACACCAATTCGCCCCGTGCACATACCCAAACACACGCGGACGCACACACACAGCTCACACTCCCCCAGCTGCGGCCACAATAAGGCCTGTCTTTCAGAAAATGTCTTTCTGTCCTCTTCCCGTCCCATTCAGCCCCCCTCACCGCGCAATTAGCAGTCAGGGCCCGGGCACAGGGGGGAGAATGGCGGCCTCTAAGCACAACCTGTCTTCCCCTGACACCTTTATGTTTTACCGAGCGTATAGCAATTGTTGCCTTTGTGCGCGCCGTCCCTCTTTTATTGACCGAGTGCACAATGGGACGCCTCGCAGGGGTCCTTACCTGTGAAAGGGACCCCCGACTACTTGCACAATTCAGCCCCCTTACTCTTAATTCATGGCTGAAAAAAAATAGAAGATGAAGAGAACCCCCCATTCTCCCTCTACACACACACACACACACACACACACACACATGGTCCGCACGCTGAATGCCCCTTGTGTGCGCTGTTTGTCTGTTTTCATGTGTTTTGAAAACAGCGGCCATTCACACCTCTGCTGCAGGATGCGTGGTGGTATAATCACAGAGGACACAATTTGGAGGCTTTTTTTCCTCTGTGTGCGTGTGTGTTTGCGTGCATGCGTGCACGGTGTGTGTGTGCGTGTGTGTATGTGTTTGTGTGTGTGGTTTGCACCTACAGAATAATTGCGCTAATTGCTGTGTGAAAACTGTTGTGTTCCTGTGTGTGTGCGCGTGCGCGTGCGCGTGCGCGTGTGCGTGTGCGCGCGCGTGTGTGTGTGTGTGTGTGTGTGAGGGTGGTGGTGGTGGTGGTGGGGTGTCTGCATGAGGGCTTGTGCATCCCATCGTGACACACACACTGAAATCTGCTGCTTATTTATCGGAGGAACACAGAATATTTGGATCGGTTCAAGTACCTCCAGGCGAACATGTCCTACAGCTTGTGAACCACTGATTTGTTCACAAATCAAATGGAGCTAATTACATTGCAGAAACAGAAATAGAATACAGAAAATGAAAAGGGGAAGGGGAAGGGGAAGGGAAAGGGAAAGTACAAAATGAATATTAAAAAATTCAAACATCAAAAATGATATGAAATGAAATGTTTCTCGATGAATTGCCTTGATTGATTTCTTAAGCCTTCAGACATAAACTGTCACCGCAGTGTGTTGTGTGTTTTTCCTGTGGTTGTGTTCCTAGTGTGATGTGTGTGCATTGCGCTAGCTTCCGTGAGACAGAGGTGTAGCTGAGAAAGAGGAGAGGGCCTAAGTGTGTATGTGTCGCCTGGAGAAAATAGCTGCCATCAACATTGCCCTATGTGATATACAACACTATTACCCGACAAAGGTGTGTGTGTGTGTGTGCGTGTGTAGTGGTCGGAGAGAGTCACGTAGACGTGGATACTTGACAAACCAAAAGAGTGTTTTTTAGCAAAGTATTTGCTACCTTCCACTGCAATCCTCTCCATTTAAGTTCATCGCATGGCCTCATGTTTTGTGGACTGTCTCGGTCCACAAAGTAGAAACAGCCATCCTCTGTGAACCGCTGAGACGAGGAGGAGGAGTAAGGAGGGGAGGAAGGCCACAGAGTGGGCCAGTGGCACCACGAAGAAGCGCCAGGCAGAAGTTGTCAGGAACATCTAGTGAGGGAAAAGCTTTCAAAAGTAATGCAGAGAGGAGAGGAAAGGCCCAAAGGTGTCCGAGCAAAATGGAGACCAGCAAAACCAAGTGGTGAAGTCCAGTCAGGGGTGAGCCAAGATTCCAAAGCAGCAGGTCCCAAACTTCTGGAGGTGCCACGATTGAAGAATACCGAAGCACCAAGTATACGAGAAAGCTTTTATCTTCTCATGTTTACCACCACAATGTCCAGTGCTGCCTTAATGTCCCTCTGGAGCCAAATGATGAATTGGGGCGCTGACCTTGACAAAGTGTTTGCAGACTCCACACCCCTCACCTGACCCCTCACGCTGCTCCAAAATGTGTGATTGATTCTTATGTCCTCATCACCATAAACTTCCCCTAGCATGGGGTCAAAGACGTGGAGCAGCCTCCTTTGTGATAAAGTTCAGCTAACCATCGAAAAAAAAAAAAAAGAGAGTCCCCCAGTCTCTGTTTAAAGGGTAAAACAAAGAACTGAGCACCATGGGACACGACCATAACAAAGCCAAGTTCATCCCAAATCCCTCTTGGGCGCCTCTGAGAGAGACACGAAAACAACCAGACATTTCCAGAGCCATTTAACCCAGATCTCTGTGTCCCAACGCTTCAAATATTCAGCACTTGTTGCGTGACAGAGGAAACAGGACTCACTCAGCCGTGCCTGATGTCCAAAAATCATTCTTTTTGGATGCCTGGCCTGGCTTTCAGCTGGTTCAAGTCAGGTGTGGAAGTGTGGATTTTAGCCCCAGGAAATGGGCAGGAAAACGCCCGGGCCATTATTAAAAAAACACACTCCCACCACCTCCACCATCAGCGGCACCATTTCACTCCCGAGGTGTCTGGCCGCAGGATGTGGCGGGATGGAGGCAGCCATTTATTTAAGCACATTAATGCTCCCACATGCAGAGCCCAGAGGTGTTGTCGAGATAAGAGCCGCTGCTGATCTGTGCTCTGCCTCCTAAAAGTGTCTTTAAATGCAGAGGGTCACCTTTTATTTTCACACCCTCACACCGATAGATGTGTCTGTGTGTCTGTATGCATGAGTGAATACACTTGCGTACACACACACACGCACACACTCACACATGCACACACACGCACACACACCCTCTCCCTATCAGCCTTTGTTAAAAGCATTTGAAGAGGAGATGGAATTACTCTCTTTTCTGGCTTTGACACCATTTTAGTGTCTTCACACTGTTTCACATAATATATTTACTTTATTTGGCTCTCTTAAGCCCGGGGCTCCCTTTGCACTCCTCGGCATGCATTTTTTATTGTCCCGCTCTATAATCTGAAAGGTGGCAGCTTTTGAAATGATGTGGCCTTCCACCTCCCTGATACTGAACCAATGTGTCTTCCCCTGTTAGAATGTGGGGAGGGGTTTGAAGTAGAAGGAGAGACAGAGGGAGAGAGAAACTGGCGGAAATCTGTGGTCCGCTGAGAGAATTCTTCATTATGAAAACATTTAACGGAATACAGACTCAGCAAATAAGACTGTGGGAGCCTGAGCTAAACAGACACACTCTGATTTAACATGAACAATTTTGTAAAAACTGAGCACGAACCATCATGATTTTGTTGTACCAGTTTTATTTCTGTTTTGGTTTATTCATGTTTGAGTGGAAGCACTTACCTTACATTAATGCTCTTGCTTAAGTTGTCACTTTTGAGCAGAAGAGGCTGTTATTTGGCAAAATTGGACCTTGTCCTTTCATGTCTGTCACATTCAATTCAATTCAGTTTTATTTGTATAGCGCCAAATCGTAATAGACATTATCTCAAGGCGCTTCCAAAGATGGAGCAGGTAAAGCTCCTCGACATATCAAAACTCAAATTCTATAAGATGAACACACAGAGACAACAATGGCAAGGAAAAACTGCTCTTTAAAGGGAACTGCCTTGACCGGTTGGGTTGAGAGAGAGAGGGATGGAGAGACAGAGACAGAGACAGAGACAGGTGTAGGTATGTACAGCAGCAGGTCCACAGCATGCCGATCAGGAGCAGGACCTAGACGTTTGGAGGTCTGTAATCGCTGGGGGTGTTCTAGCTGCCGGCTGCAGGTTAATAAAGCGCAAGACAGAGTCTTTGGGGAAGAGGCCCAATTAGGAACATCCATTTACGAGACAGGGACGTGGGTAAGGGATGGATACAAGTGAGATGGAGAAGGAGAGGAGAGAGAGGAGAAGGAGAGAAAAGCTCAGTGCATTGTCTAATGCTGGTCACATAGTCTTGTCTAACTATAAGCTTTATCAAAAAGGAAAGTTTTTAGCCTACTCATAAAAATAGTGAAGCCTGATAGTTAAAGGCTCTGCCCCCTGTTCTACTCGTACTGATTTTAGGAATCACCAGTAATCTTATGTTTTTGGATCGAAGAGCTCGGGTCGTATAAAAAGGCACAATCAGCTTTTTCAAATATGATGGTGCCTAATTATTGAGCGCCTTGTGCATGAGATGAGGAATTTTGAATTCTATTCTCGACGTTATGGGCAACCAGCACAGTGAAGCTAACATATAGGGAGATGCCCAGAACTGCCTCTGTGTCTCTCCCTCTCTCTCAAGACAAATGGCCACCCACCTGCAGTCTGATCTGCCCAAGGTTTCCTCCCTTTAATGAGGTTTTCCCCGCCACTGTTACTAATGGAGGAATCTCTGTGTGTTTATCTTGTAGAGTTTGAGTGTTTAAATGTTCCTGCCTGTGCCTTGGGATAATTTCTGTTATGAAATGGCGTTATACAAATAGAACTGATTCAAAAATTGAATTGAACTGAAATTGAAAAAACTACATGTAGCTGTCTGCTGTCTCTCAGCAAAGTAGACCTGCTGCACCTCTGCCTTTTGGCCACAGAAGGCGCTGTGACAAGCTTCGCGTCCTTTTGGAGAGTAGGAGAACCCTCTTGCTTTGCTCTCCTCAGCGCGTGCAAATACCCGGGGGAGGAACTTTGATCGTTAGCCCTGAGCTAGCAAATTGTCGCGCTTCCTCCGCTTTATTTTTGTACTTTTAGAGCGTTGTCTCACATGTATAGAGATGTGGTTTATTTATTTACTGAGCTGGCTGTCTTTGGTGATCCAGATTTCATTCGTCACACTAGCCATTGGTGAGTAAAAGCCGGGCAGCCAGCGCTAATATGGGCTAATGGTGGCGGGGCGTGTCGGTTGAAGAACTTGGGACTATATAACCAAAAAATGACGTGTCTCCGAATAATCACAAATGCAATTTTAACCTGTCGTCGGGACCGTTTCTCATGCTAACTGTATGGAGAGATGTTGGCTGAATTTGCTGTATGATAAAAGAAAGTCCTAGCCCCAGAAGACTGTGACAGCCCAATCGTTGATCAGGATTGGGAATTAAAGTTGAATCGTGGCCATGGACAAGCGTATTTTAACAACATGACGTTTCAGAGAAGCCATGGACATAGACGCGACCGCTTTAAAATTGCTGCTCAGTCATTTTTCAATCTTGCCCCAGTTTCCAGTGTTTACGTTAGATTGTAAGAAAGCGGACACAGAGGCAGTCGTATGACTTTCTGTCCACGTCGTCACCTACGCGCACGCACACACTCACACACACACGCACCTTCACCTGGTGCAAACTCACACAGGTGTGGCTGCTATCGCACCCTAATTCATTCCTCTCCACACCTTAAGTATAAGTGTATAGGGTAGCAACAAATCTGACTGTAGATGCTTTTGGTAGTTTCACAAGACCAGTTCAGCCGCAATCAGTTCAGTTCCTGTTTGTCTGTATCACAGATTATTTTTTTTTAGTTTGTACTTGATTTTCACAAATAAAGATGGTAAACTAATCGAAATAATTTTCAGCAATGAGTGTGTTTCTGATGAGTGTGCCCATCTTTTGCCGCATGTAGCTGCTGGTCTGTATTATTTGGCCGAGCTAATAGAAGAATACACTGTCGCCACCAGTCGAATAATCAAGTACATGATCCTGGTGAGTACACAGACAGAGATGACATGGCCCTCTTAATCTGTGTTTGCAGTGTGTGTGTTTTACTTGTGTCTGTGCATGGCAGTTCTCCACGGCTGTGCTGGCTGGCCTGTATGTGTTTGAGGGCTTCCCTGCTCTGATGGTTGGGGTGGGCCTGTTCACCAACCTGGTCTACTTCGGCCTCCTGCAGACGTTCCCCTACATCCTGCTCAGCTCCCCCAACTTCATCCTGTCCTGCGGTAAACAAACACCTAGACCCTTGCTAGCTGCTTAGACCTCTGGTCTTTTATTAATCCTGTTTTTTTGCTGTGTAGTGTTGGTGGTGGTGAACCACTACATGGCTTTCCAGTACTTTGCACAGGAGTATTATCCATTCTCAGAGGTAATCAGTCAGCCCTCTAAGTACTCATTGGTAGCCACTCGGGCACCAAATGCAAGTTTCCTCTCATTTCTTCCGGACTAATTTTTCTTGCCTCATTGCTGTGAAGGTGCTGGCCTACTTCACTATCTGCCTGTGGGTCATTCCCTTTGCTTTCTTTGTGTCGCTGTCGGCGGGGGAGAATGTGCTGCCGTCCACCATGCAGCAAGGTGGTGAGTCTCTCCGGAGGGAGGGAGTGAGGGAGGGCCGTGACCAGCTATCGGTCTAATTTTAATGTTTGTTTATGATCCGCTGTGTATGAAAAGTGAGGCTCTTTTTTTACTGTCGTCTCTCAGATGATGTGGTGTCTAATTACTTCACCAAGGGGAAGAGGGGGAAGAGGTCAGGGATCCTACTGATCTTCTCCTTCTTGAAGGAAGCGGTGCTGCCCAGCCGACAAAAAATGTACTGAGGAGCTGGAATAATGACAGCAGCGTGTTGGCTTTCATCTGTGTGCGTGAGTGTGTGTGTGTTTGGGAGAGCAGGAGGATAGAGGAAGGACTGTGTGTACTATCTTGACTAGACTGACAAAACAACGAGCAAACAGTACAAGAAGTGGAAGAAGAACACAAAAACAGGACGGACCAATGGACAGTGCTCCTGCTGGACGAGTGCTTACTGCTAAAGAGGTTTCTGGGAGGATAAGTTCTGTAGCGCAAAGTGGCTCTCTGGATGACCAGTTGGACTCCTACTTGTTTGTCTGTTTGTTTTGTTTGTTTGTTTGTTTGTTTGTTTTTTAGAGAGATTTGATATTAAAACGACTTTGGCACAGGCTGTGATGATGCCTGACCAACTTGCTGACTTTTGGCTTCTGGCATTTCAGCGAACTAGTGGCAATCAGCAACTCACCAGCCGAGAGTCTGTGGGACAACGTCTGCTTTTATTTATGTGCGAAGTTCTTCCTCACTTAGTTCAATATACAGAATTGAATTTAACACATGCGGGGATACAAATACGTGGAGATTTAATGCTTTTGTCTTTCCTTTCGTAATTTATCTCAGTCTTAATCGATTTTGAGCTCCGTACATATGTATGCATGAGGAATTTGGAGGTGAATTGATGGAGCGGCTGGTGGAGGAGGGAGCTTTTTGGGGCTTTTGGTGGGTGGGAATGATTCCTTGGAGATGGATCCTAGAGGACTGTGATGTTGTTCACATAATTTATGTTCCAAAACCCAAAGCTGCCGGAGGAAGAAGATCCTGACCCTGTCCAGAGAAACTCAACTGAAACTTGCCCATGGCTCCAAAGGATGTAACATAAGCGATCCCTCGTTCTGTCTCCTTGAGAAGTGGACATATTTCCTTCGTTTCTGAGACTGTTTTTAGGATTCCTTGTTGATGAAGAACTGATTTTTTTGTACAACCATTTGAGAACCACATGGACACTTGCTGAAAAACTCGAGATCAAACCCAGGCTTGCGCTGGGGTGGGATGCGGGTGATGAACACTGCCAGTTACACAGGCTGTGGGAGTCTCTCCAGTAGCAAGTGAGTGTGATTCATTGTAGGCACCAATAAAGGACATTTTGTTGAAAAGGCCTCCCAGCTGAGCTTTAATTACTTCTAAGTTCGACGGCAACCTTGTCGCAAAATGTGCAGTACAAATCATGGCAAATTTGTGTTTAACTTGGCTTCATTCCATTTGGCAGTTTTCAGAGTGTTATTTGCAGTGTGTGATTGACCATCTGTCTCCCTGTATGCTGAGGCCTGACGTCACCCAAGCAACATGTGGCTGCTTGGATGCAGGTCAACAATGGTGTGAAGCTACGACCCCTGCCGAGGTGCAAAGAGCCTCAGCAAGGTAAGAGGACTGAGCCACAGCATGGCTAAGCTTTCCTCGCACCCCAGATCCATGCTGGACACACACGTGCTGTTGACAAGTCACCTGGCTGGCGAAGAGTTCCCTGGGGTTGCTAGGAATCGGTGAATGGTGGGGCATGAGTATCACTTCACCGAATCTCTCTTACCTTTTCCTTTGCCATTACAATGCAAGTGTTGCTTTTGAGGTACGGTTGTGTCCATTGGATGTGTCTCTGCTTGACACATTACTGTCTGTTGAGAGTGAGGTGGCATTCTGACGTTGAAAACAGTGGTTGAGAATGGCTGTCCTAATGGGCCCTCACACACCTCCAATCTGATTCCAGACCCATGTGACGCCCCGTGAATGCTGTATTGTAGGTGGGGCAGCCCTGCTCAGTAGTGTCCAGGCTCTAGCACCTCAGCCAAGTGCATGGCCACCTCTGTCCAGGGGGAGGCGCTGTGTCCCTTGGGGCTTCCTTTGCACTGCGTGTCCAGGATGCCCCTTGGCTCAAAGTCCTTGGGACAAGCGATCCTCGAGGGATAGTCGGCAGGGAACAGCACCCTCTGTAGGACATCCATGGGCAAGTCGGGGGCAAGGCGAGGAGTGCCGTCCCAAGCCGTAGCATAGCGTGGAGACCGGCCCGCACCCTCCGTCCACAGCCTGACGCTGTGCCGCAGGTCCGGGGGCCTGGGTGGGGTCCCTAGTCTGCAGCCTGTGTACACCTCCCAGGGCTTGTGCAGAGGAGGCAGCCTGCCGGGGCCTCCAGGTTTGGAGCCGTCCTGACCTGGGAGGCAGTGGGCGTGATACTGGCTCACCAAGCCGCACGGCGACAAATGGCTTAGGTCTTGTACGGCAGGGAGACCTTTGCTCCTCGCCCACTCTGCCATCTCCTCATCATTCAGCGCCTGAAAACAGGCAAAAGACAGTTTTTAAGCTGACAAGTAGTCAGAGAAGTGGCTGCTTGTCTTTCCTCATACAAACCTACCACCCTCCTCCTCTGATCGTTGGCTTCAGCCTCGCCCAACAGCTCGCTGTAAAGATGCTGCACCAGCCTCCTTTGTTCCATTTCTTTCTTCTTGTTTGCTTCCCACATGCAGCTTTTGAGATACCTGCATACAGAGGGAACGACAAAGATGCGAAATTGAAATAGAGAAATATCGATGGCTTGAGAGAGTACAGCACATTATTGCAAGACAGGTTTCTTCAGTGCGACTATTCCTGTCACAATAGCAGGCAGACTGGATGTGAGCTGTTTTAATCCTCTTTTAATCCTCCATAGTTAGATTTGCCCAGCAGATAGTTTCGCCCAGACAAGGTTTAAAACTGTGGCCAGTTTAACATCTTATCATACTGTAGTTATCATTATATTGAATGCTGTGGTTTTTGTCCTGAGAATGTTTCAGTAATTTACACCAATCTGAGTCTCTTGGGTCAATTTCCAGTTTCCTTCCTAGATGAACAGAATTCTTCTATGAGGGTCTTGACAGACACATTCCAGGGCCTGAGATGTTCTGCAGGTCTATCTTTTTCACCTGGCCACCTTCCTGTGGCACCACACGCGCGCCATATCCAGAGGTGTGTGTCCCAGGTCGTCCTGGGCCAGCACGTCCGCACCAGCCTGGACCAGGATCTCCGTGCAGTCCAGCAGACCCTCCGAAGCTGCCAGGTGAAGCGCCGTCTGGCCTGAGTCAGCAGTGCTGCAACAAAACAAAAAGCGTCTGTAGTACTCCTGATCCTCACTGACATTATTTTCCCTCATTTCCTACGGCAGCGTTGGCCTTACGCGTTGACGTCGGCCCCGTGCTGGAGCAGGTGTGTGAGGCAGGTCACCGTGTTGGGGTAGCTCCGATGGGAGAGGAGCATGTGGATGGGTCGGCGACCCCTGGGACAGCTGCTGTTGACCACATCTGGGCCTGAATCCACCAGCCGCTCAATGGCAGCCAGCTGGCCGTAAAGACAAGCCAAGTGAAGAGCAGGCAAGCCCTGAAGGAGGAGCGGACACACACACACAAACACACGTCATTAGTCCTTGGACAAAAGTGGACACGTGATCTCGCACGACGTGACGATCCAGCAGCTGAGATTCAATGACGGCCTCCAAACGCGAGCTGATG
>OMPJ01007625.1:5745-63317 GCA_900312935.1 Carapus acus | reverse complement strand
ACTCTCTCGTCAAAATAGTGATTCATTCTCATATTGCTATCTGTAGTCATGTAGTTATTCTTGTAATCCCGATGTGCCACTTCCTTCCCTTCTTCTTTCTTTCTTTCTGTCTTTCTTTCTTTCCACCCCTCCCACCTCCCCTTCCTCCTCCAGGAAGTCTCATCGGGGTTAATTTATTTGAACTTATTTATATATGGTTACTCTACGCTGAATCTAAATGTGTACGGCTTTGTCTTGATTAGCTTCTTCTTTTTTTTTTTTTTTTTTTTTTTTTTTTTTTTTTTTTTTTTTTTTTTTAACGTTGCTGTTCAGCCGTTAGCGTTGTGTCATTTCAATTCGTTTGGTGGAAAATAGATGTGTTTTTTTTTCTAGTTTGTGTGCAACATTAAAGGATTTTGTCTTCACCCTCCTCTGCGGTAATGTGTTTTGAAATGCGTCTTGGTGGCAGCATCTCCAGAACCAGCGGCGAGCGTTCCAGGACTCCAAAAGCAGATCTTCAGCCGGTTTTGGGATAGATGGCGAGTTGTGTGAGTGTGTGTATGTGTGCGCGTGAATGTTGGCAGCAGATGGATCATTTGAGGTGACAGGTTGTTGAGCCTGTGTGATCATGTGTGTGTGTGTGTGAGTGTGTGTGTGTATGTGACTGGGCGTTCATGCTTCTCTCTGCTCCATCTTGGTTATTTCAGCAGCATCTGATACTTGCGTCTCAATCCTCTTACCGTCCCCTCAGCAAGGTCCTAAGTGAATTAGTTGGGATTATTTCCCTCTCCTCCCCTCTCTCTCTCTCTCTCTCTCTCTCTCTCTCTCTCTCTGTCTTCCCTTCACGCTTGTTCCCCAACTCCTATGTTATGCTTTGTTCTATATTCTCTCCTGGCTTGGCCTCTCCCCCGTTAACATCACTGCACCATTGCAGTAAACTTTTAACCCTGTACGTGATTACATACATCTATTTGTTTTCAGATTTAAAAGGAAATTCCCCGACAACCAACTCCGCTCTGAGACCTCTGACCACTGAGCAATCCCTCAATGACCCATCGTAATACCACATTAAGTTATGAAAAACTATGACAAAATATGCTTCAGGTTTGAGCGGTCTGGAAAGAATGTGAGTGTCTTGTTCCATCCATTTTAGATTAACAGTATCGCACTTTGTCGTTACTTTGATGCAAGTATGTCACCTTGGAATGACAAATATGTGAGTTTTCATGTCAAATAATGAGACTGACACACTTGGCGAACATTAGAGTGAATTTCTCTCAGCGAATCACATACAAGCATCATGTTTATGAGCCTTTTGACGCCATAATATCAACAGGCGCCATTAGTTCCTCCCATTCTGTTTCAAAACTTGTCTGCATAAAAGGCCACAACGTTTTAACGTTGTCTGAGCGACCACAACAAGAAGGCCAAGCAGCCATTTCAGAGCATTTCTGTGCACTCATCACCCACGTAATCCCACTTCTCCTCCGCTTTTAATCCCGGCGCCCTGCCTCCTTGTGGCCTGATTGGTTAATCCCTCAGTCTGTGCGACCTGATTGGTTGGCCTCTGTCAGTGCCCTTCTAATCCGCCCCCCACTCCCCGCCGACAGACATTTTGCTATAATCCCCATGCAGGAGCAGATGTGATGGGGGATGGACGGCACTGGACAGACCTTGAGGAAAGTGAACACAGTGGAAATAGATAAGAGAAAAAAAACAGACGAGAAAACAAAAACAAAAACAAAAACAAAACACTCATTCCCATCCTAAATATTCCTGAAAATGTGCAACAGCAGTTGAATTTAGGTGCCACATTTTTACGTCCCTTGCCAGCACTCATCACAGAGAGCACATTCATCAGTCACTGCCCTTGATTCCTGGATACACAGTAAACAGGAAATTTTCAAAGTTTTTGGTATTTTTCAGTAGAAAAGAGTTTGAGGCATGGGCTCCAAAATAACAGTGTGTTTAATGAACAGAGGGTTAACGCACACAAACTGCAAATGTATTTCAAAATTCTATTTAATTTCAACCAGTGCAGTGTGCCTCACAAGCTTTTACATGATTGTAAATTTGACATTTTCAAATTTTAGGAATCCAGGAGAAAACTGTGTGAGTGCATGCTTGTTCTGAGCCTGTGACTGCAACACAACACAGATTTGTGTTTTTCAATGTATTTTGTATCTCTTCTGCCTGATGACAGATTTATAATTTGGTTTACCACAGTATCTATTTTCTTTTGTTATGAACTAGGAGCAACAGATCTTTTTTGCTGACAAAATGTTGCGACTTATCTGGAACTAAATTTCCAAAACATCATGACCACCAGGACAGATTTTTAATGACTGCCAAGCTTCCGTGTGCTCCTCTGAGTGGTTAAATCCACTCCAGGTTGCCTCCTAGTGGTGGATGCCTTACCCTGCAGCAGACCTATTCAATTAGCAGCCCACGGGCCTAAACCAGCCCACATGTATTTATCGATGTCCTGCATAAGAAGTGTGTGATATGAGCAAGACCGGTGCACTTCGTAGGACTGCTCGCAGACCTGCACACACTGCCAACCCCCCTCCCAGTCCACTGGCCCCCTTGATACTGAGGTGGAACAGTCCTGCCCTACAGTGTACTGTAGGGCAGGACTACAGGGCCCCTACAGGGCTGTATCGCAGTGCCAACATCGCCACACTGTTTTCACACACTGACTTGTTCACATATGTAGATAGAAAAGCTAAAAACTGTTCTCAAGTAATAGTAGTCTGACTTCGACTGTGTATTTCTGAGGCACTTTCTGAAGCAAAGTAAGGGTAAATACATGCTGTATGCAGTGAAGATGGTATTCCAAATCGAATTCCACTGCAAAGGTGTAGAGACCTCGAAGACATTGTTGTTGTTTCTATTGAATTCCTTTTTGCTTATCTTCAGAAGCATCTTCACTTTCGTTTTCTCTGCACATCCAATGTGACCAATTGAATCCAGTGAGCATGTGACCAACTGAATCTTGAAGAGGGTACTCAAGTGAGTCGGCTGTAGTCGTGACATTGAATTACTCAGTAAAATGAATGTTGTTGCACTAATAACAATAAAACTGTGCAAATAGGGGGAGTGTCAAAAGAGAGAAAAAGAAAATAGATAACGTTTTTGCCAAAAATAATAAAATCATTGTATAAATGTAAATATCAAAATATTGTAAAATCAAGGCACAAGGACATGTGTACTCATTTTGTTGGGAGGAACGTGTTATGAGTGAAAACCCAACTGATACTCTCCTTAGATTTCTCATTGACCTCGTCCTGCTACCTTGGGAACTGGGTAGAGCTGGAAAAACACGAGGGCCATTCCTCCGAATGGCTGCATCGGTTATAACACACGACATTGACTGCTGACCAGCCTAGCACAGTAATGCACACGTCTTACACTTAAAAAAAATTGAAAAGTGTTGTGAAGTATTGTTTTCTGCAGAGTCGTTTGGGCAATGTGACGAGGTAACACCTTCCTACTATGCACCTCTGCAAATATGGCCACAATAACACCTTCACCAGACAGACATTTACCACCTCAGAGTATCCGAATGAGTCCACGATAATGTTGAGGAAAATAAGGGACACAAACAATGCACATTTGTTTGGACACCTATTTATTAATACCATAATATGAGAAATTTGGAAAATACAAAGACCAGCTTATTCATGTCTGAAAATCTTGAAGAATAAGTAAAAATATGAAGAAAACAAATAATGAGGTTATATTGTGTATCACAAATTTTGAGAAAGGAGACACAAGATGAAGTGAGATGTAGAGAAGGTAGACACAGACCCATGGACACACACATACACACACACTCTTTTTGTGATGCCGCAATAAGTCTATTGCCTACTTGTGCTGATACAGAGGTGGAAGAGAGGAGAGAAGCAGAGTGTGATGACTGATCTAGAACAAACTACGATCTCTACTGAAGAGCTGGTGCTTTATCGCCCCCGTGTGGCTGCCACAAGAACACATGTTGTCCAGGGAGACAAAAGCCCTTCATGGTTGGTCAAAACACGTCCTTATATCACTGCCAAAAAAAACGGGACGACCACATCAACTATATCAAATGATCCCCCTCCCCCGCCCACACCTTATCTTGAAGTCATGGAGGAGACAAAATGAGAAGCGATCATCATGAATCACATATGTAAAAAAAGACACCGTATCCACAATGATAATCAACACCCTTGAGGAACCAAAAGAGCTTTTATCTGAATACATTTGGTTTTTCAGGATCGGAGCTGGCGTATCCGTTCACATCATCAGAAGCTGCTTACAGGGATGAGGGGAGGTCTGGTGGGATGGTGGATGAGGTGAGAAGATGGGACGGCGGCCTCGGGAATAGTTTTAATAGCACCCTGCTATGGAAGTTGCAGCTCCCCTTAAGCAGACTAACCCCTCGGCCACGTCCCTCTGCTTCCGACTCGGCTCCCGCAGGGGAGAGTGGATCCCTCCTGCGCGTAAGCATCAGACACTGACCGAAACCCTGGATGGTGTGTGCGCACACGCTTGCCCGATCCCCAAGAACCTGTGACATGCACGAAAAAGGTACCCTAAAAATATTTGGTGAAGACAAGAACATCCTATCAGACCAGATTCAACATAATTCTACCTCTTGGTTATCAGGATTACTCTAAAGTCTACTGAGAAGCTGCGTGGGAGAGGAGAGGAAGGTGAGGACAGGTGAGGGGGAGTGGCCTGGGGACAGAGGAAAGGAGTACGGACAGGGACAGGTCGAGAAAAAGAGGACAGACAGGAAAACATCACGTCTAAGCGCGCTCTCCGCGGATGCGGCGTGCCAGCTGGATGTCTTTGGGCATGATGGTGACGCGCTTGGCGTGGATGGCGCACAGGTTGGTGTCCTCGAACAGACCCACCAGGTACGCCTCGCTGGCCTCCTGCAGGGGAGGGACACAGAAGCGGAATCAGGATGAGATTCGGGCTTGTCGACTCTCATTTCATGTTTGACAGATCTGCAACAGTGACCGGGACGCACCTGCAGGGCACCGATGGCAGCGCTTTGAAAGCGCAGGTCGGTCTTGAAGTCCTGCGCGATCTCCCTCACCAGGCGCTGGAACGGCAGCTTGCGGATCAGCAGCTCGGTGGACTTCTGGTACCGACGGATCTCCCTCAAAGCCACAGTGCCAGGCCTGAGAAAACACAACCGGGTCAGGACCACGACAAGACAGAATCAGTCTCAGCATCACAACAAAATGTTGGTCACGTATAATCCTGGCTACCCTCCATCACTCTCACCTTCATTGGCTTCTGTCAATAAAATTCTGAATTATCTTACTAACTGAGGTTCAAATCTGAAGGGAAAAATATTTTATGCTTCATTATGAACATAAGCAGAAACCATTTTTCTATCGCTCTGATTCTTTCTATGCGCTAAACAAGTGAGGTTTTGAGATTCACAACTCCTAAAACTGACAGGCTCATAGTACTCATTGAATTTACAGTATTTGAAAAAACAGACATGCTTCTTTACTGTTTAAGTTAGCTTTTTGTCAGATGACTTGAAACTAAGAGTTGTTCAAAATTTATTTTGCCAAAAGTTTGAGGTTAACCCTTAGAATCTAAGGGTTAAGGGTTATTTTGAGAATTTCAATTAGGGTCAAAAATGACCTCACTCATGGAAGAGTGTAGGTATTGGTAGGTTGTGCATCAAAGGGTTAAAGGACATTCTGAATTGAGTAATTCCTTTGAAATTGTTACCAAATAAATCTAATTACCACATTATTCCAGAAATTGTTGTATGTTATGACCGATCACTAATTTGCTGAATAGGGATGTCCGATATTGGCTTTTTTGCCGATATCCGATATTGTCCACCTATCAATTTACCGATACCGATAACAGCCGATACCGATATGTGCGCCGGTAAACGCTTCAGGAGCAAATAGGCACTATTTCGGTGGGCCGATATTATCGGGCATCTCTAGTACTGAATGAAATTAATTGACTGTATCCACTATAGTGAGGGCCTTACCTGTAACGATGAGGCTTCTTGACACCACCGGTGGAGGGGGCACTCTTACGGGCAGCCTTGGTAGCCAGCTGCTTGCGAGGTGCCTTACCTCCAGTGGATTTACGGGCTGTCTGCTTGGTACGAGCCATTACGACGAAGTGTCACCTAATGAGAACAAATATGATGGAAATCAACATCAGACACACAAAGCAAACAGACAGAGTGATCTAAAATGGTAATATCAAAATTTATTGAAATGTTGTTGGTTCAGTCGAAGTCAATAACATTATCTTCGACTGTTATCAAGTCAGACACTACATGTGTGTACTGAATGATTGTGTAGATGATATAACTGGTTAGACAGCCTGGCTGTCAATCAGGGCAGATACAACTCCGATCGGTTTGTTTCGGTTTGACAGGGAATGTTTAAGATAGGATAAGAAAATCGCAAGCCGTGCAGAGTGTTTTGACTTGTGTCTGTGGTGCTTTTGCGAAACCAAGATCGAAGCGGGAGTTGACATGAATAGCTGTCCCGAGCTTAGTCAAACAGTATTTCCGAGAGGAATGCTGACAACGTCGAGAAAAGCTGAGCTTGGCAAAAGTCGCTCAGCCAAGCCTGTTGTGTGTGTTTTATCTTCACAACGTGTTGCCAGGTTAGTGTGTGTCCACACCGACAGTCGCCTGGGAGAACTCACCCAATTTTGGGAGCCACACAAACAAACAACGCAGAGCCAATCAGAATCACATGGCATATACAGTGCACCAATCACATGGGAGAGCAGGTCAACCTGAGAGAGCTAGACCAATCCCGAGGGCTGCTGTTAAAGCGAACGACCAATGAAGGTTGATTCTGCAGGGTTTATGGGCGGGCCGGACAAATCCGGACCCGCCTCTTAGCGCAAGATTATGGCCGCAGAGCTAAATGAACCTACCAATATACGGGCAAAGAGCGGGATGTAAACTTTCAAAATTTGCAACGAAAACTGAAAATGTGCGTTTCCGCGATCATCACCAAAACATAAAAGACAAGTGTGGCTATCAGTGAACGGTAGCAAATGTGTGAAGTAACGGCGAATCGAAGCATTTCAGCGAGGTGAAACGCGCCGCGATGTAAGTGGAGCAGATATTTGAGTGCAAGTCGAAGCCGTCTCTCCCTTTACCTAGACTCCCCATCTGCGCCGTCAATTTAACACCATAAACCGCCCAAAAAAATCACTTTATAATTCATTTTTTCCCACAAAATAGCTAATAATGTATTGAAGTGAGAAAAAATGTCGAAAAAACTGGACTTACCGAGGGCGAATGTGGCGTTTTTCCACGCGGAAGAAAGTGTGTTGTGGTTGTGTGGCTGTCAGATATTTACTATCTCTCACACAATGGAAGCCAGGCGAGCAGCACCAAAATGGCCGCCGTGTCAATCATCTGTCTCCCAGAATGCAACTGTCAATAACAACAAAGTAAAGACAGTTCGTCGAAGTAAACACACCGACTTGTTGGCACAACAATCATGCCCATCAAAATAACACGATTACTATCATGAAATAGATTATATTGTATTGCGTCCTTTACGTTATATTTTGTTGCAAGTTTCTTGCCATGTATTTTAGTTGGTCGCTGTGATCGCATGTATCAGTTGATTACTGTTGCCATTAATTTTGCGAAAAAAACGACATCGCCACCGTGAGAAATACACGAAGACAATTTCTTACCGCATACACCGAATCACATTCAAATCTCATGCATACTGAAGCTAAACATATAATCAAATCACCGAGACATTTTTTTATGAGGTAAATATTGTCACATCGTGACATTTACTTCCTGACATCTTGTGTAAATCACGAATATCTCATACATGTAACGTAAACGAAACTCCTGACATCTACAACACTACTTGGAGATGTATGAATGAGTTGATCTTTTCAGTTTCGATGCTTCCAACAATTTTACTCTGTTCTGTCATGGTCAACAGGATGACTGTGGCAAAGTTCAAAGTGGAGATGAATAAATAGACATTGCCTACTTGAAGACATAATTGAGAGCACAGACCTCCAGTTGCACTTAATTTTTTGTTGAGGTGATTCATTCTTGGGATATATGGTGCAACACCAGCAATTCCATTGTGTTACAAAAAGTGTGATTAGAGAATCCACACTCCGGTTTCACTGATTGACAATGACCATCAGTAAAAAAGAAAAACAAACAAACAAACAAACAAAAAAACAACA
Organism: Carapus acus; assembly: GCA_900312935.1. NCBI lineage: Eukaryota > Metazoa > Chordata > Actinopteri > Ophidiiformes > Carapidae > Carapus > Carapus acus. The sequence goes on along the minus strand of OMPJ01007625.1, from coordinate 55,115 downwards.
ACCTCTACACTCTGGGCTGCTTAGTAAACTGAATAAAAAGAGTGACATAGACAGCAAAAAATGGTTATGATTAACATGTTGATTAATCTTTAAGGGAGATTGTTTTCTATGCATTAGACTTATTTTTAGGGTAACTCTACTGCACCCTAAATGATGCTGTGATACCAGGAGCCTTCTGGCCTACCTTTTTAACAGTGCAATTCCTAATCATTAAAATATATTTAGTATGCTGTCAAGTTGCTGGCATTGTGCAGTTTTATCAATAATAGTTTCAAACAAAATATCTGCGGACATTGCCTTGGCCACCCTTGTTTAGCGTGAGGATGATATCCATGCTCAGTTACATCAGCGCCGATACAGTGCAGTCATCAACAAGGGAAAGACGGAAGAAAATTGAAACATCTTATAGATCAGAACCACAGATGCAGTAAAAGAACATGGTGCAGGCAGGACATTCTACGCACACTATCACTGTGTGAGGGGTCAGAGGAGGACACGGGTACGTGGCTGGGGATTTTGCTGTCGTGCTACACTGCCAGGCCGGAATCGATGGAGCATCAGAGCCCCCAGGAGATGTGGTTATTTTCTAAGCGCTGCAGTCACTGCCCTCTCCTCTCCTGCTGATTTCTCAGTAGCTCACAGGCTTGTACACGCTTCCTTCCCACTCCACCTCCTAGTATCAGCGCAAGTCAGAAAGCTGCCGCACAGTAGCTGCCAGGTCTCAAACCTCCTTAGGTTGTTGTCAGACGGCAGGAGTTCTCTATTGGCTGTGTTTGGGTCCAGTCGCAGTGCGCAAGCATCTAACCGATATGAAGCAACTTCAAATAACGCAAAAACTATTTACGATCTGCTGCCTGTGTTATTTCCTGTTTTATTCTCTAGATTTGGGTAGATGGCTAATGGCTGAGTTATGTCTGGCACAGAGCAGCAACTGCGACAGTTTATGAGGCGAACAAAGGAGGATGGGGGGAGTAAAACAGAAGTGGCGGGGGATTTTGATATCTAGAGGCTGGAACTGTTCCTCATTAGTGAACTGTAGCATGGAACTTCTTCCAACATTCCGAACTGCATGTTGTTCTTGGATTTGCTCAAAGATGGCTGCCGGCCTGATTGCTGTCCCACAAATTTGGAAAAGGTTTTGGCAATGAGGTTATCTGTACCATTCAACCATGCTTCCACTCAACAAATTTTTCTGCACTCAGTACCATTTGGGAGGTGTAAAGCTCCTTCCCCTCGAACTAGACAAGGTTCTCTTTGTCTCTTTTTTTCCTGTCTTTTTTTGTAATACTGCTCTCTCTTTTCAATACATACTCTGTCTGGTGATATCATTTGAAGTTTACACACCAGGAAGCTCTGACATCTCCAGGTGAACTCTGCAGAAACAACATGAAATATTCTCTCTGAAAACTGATACATACATGCAAAGATACCAAGATGATCTGGTTTGACCCCTCACCTGCCCTTGCCCGACCTCTGTTCATCTCTGAAGCCAGTGGCGCTATCAATGTTTTGGTCGCATCTGCTCTGTGGCTTGAGGATGGACGCCCCCTGCTGATGGAGGCTATTAAAAAAAAGGACATATGCCTTCACAGCAGATGGCAGCAGGCCTCCCTTCACACTGCTGTGCATCTCTGGCCACAATTACATTGATAGGGAATCTGATAACACACCTGTTTCACAAGATATTACTCACACCAGATCATCCTACTATCCTAACTGAAGTTAAGATTTCTTGAGATTATCTATAGTGAAAGAATTATTATCTGAATTGTATTGCGTGATGTCGAATGGAACCCACAAGTGATAGTGAAACTTCAATTAATCCATCCAATCATTCTAAATTGTTGGAATTAGATGAAAAATTAACTTTTGTTAAGATAAGTCATTTAAACGTTGTTTGTTTTTCCCTCTTCAGGGTGATAGGTAAGACTCTGCCTCCCAGACTGCATGATATACTAAAAAAATACTTGTTTTATGTTTTAATTGTGCGGCACTGAGATCTGCAAATAGCAAATATGAAACTTGCCCTCTCAATTTACACAATTACACACCTTCTAAGTTATTATCATTGTCCTGGCGACAGAAGTGACATTAATATAATCAAAAATATCAAGAATGCATCTAGATAAAATGCATACCAGTCATTTCGTCAGTAAGCAACAATGTCTGGTTTCTGATGGGTGTAGGATCTGTGGATGTGTCTCAAACCCAGGAACATCAACAGATCGTACATGCAAAATATTTATATTTAATGGTGATATACAGCATGACTGGACTTCTGAAATTCACCTGCCACTTTGCATAGTGTAGTTTCAATTCTGTTGTATTCTGTAGTACTCTGCAGAAACAACAACAATCAAATAATTTACAATTAATTAATTACAAATTATGTTGCAACTTACAAGTATTTCAAAATTATCAGCAAAGGAGGTTAAAGTGATCATTACAATTGGCCTATCCCTCTAACAACAGAGGATTAACACAGGTGATGAAAACAATTACCTGTATTTCTTCTTTTTTAGATGTGCGTGTTTACAGTGTGCACTTCTACAAGTTCAATGAGTTATGACATATTCTATGTTGATTTTGGTACAATGATCCAAAGACAGGACATGCCAGTCAACTTCAGACTCTCAGAACTCGTCACAGCAGTTAATTTTCCTCCTGCCTTTTGAAAGCAAACTTTTTCTTAACAACCATTTCCTCCATTAGTAAAAGTTGTGACACTAGAGGGGATGTTTATCAGTATCATTCATTTGACCAGACATGATCTTATAGCTATTTCTGAAGTTTTATTCAACTACTTCATGTTTACCTTTAGAAACCTCCAGTTTGAGACATGAGGGTTTTCACATTCAAGTACAGAGTGTCTTATTTAAATGTCCCCTGAAAATGTTGAGGCAATGGATAAGGCAAGAGGAGCAAAGCCTGCGAGCAATAAAGCGAGGATGCCAGTAACAGGGTACAACTTAGATTCAAAGAGTATTGTTCTCATCCAATGCGTCCAAACAATGGGGTTTGTAGAATTAATTGAGTTAATAACAATCTTCTTAGACTACTTCCCTCAAAGTAAACGATTAAACCCAAACCCAGAAAACTATTGCCATTAACATCAACCTAAACCTCAGTTGGTCGCTCCTCAACCTGAACAAAAGTGAAAAGTCCTTAAAGGATTTTCAACCAAAATATCACAATGTTTGTGCATTATCACAGAGTACGTAATGTGACTGTCAATGTAAACAAAAAGTGAATTAAAAACATTTAAGGCTCCTTACCAAGTTGGTACCAAAGAACAGCAGCAATATGTTGACCATGTTGTTCAAGACAATGTAGACAGTTTTATTCTATTAGTCCAGGTCATCGAAGTTGTCACAAATAACCAAAAAAATCAAATAAGACCTCTTATGCTCTCTGCAGCTAAACATGCATTCAGACCTTCTTCTTCCTCTTAAAACACTTTACGTGTGTGCAAGAATAGTAGGACCAGACTGTACCAAGGTGTTTGGTCCCCCTTCCAGTGAAGAACAATCGTACCAAAACATAACATTGGATGTCACTGAAATATGTTTGTAGCAAAGACACATAAAATGGCACAATCACAGAAGAAATAAGACATATATCCACTTTAATTGAAAGTAACCTCACTGCAGCTCCTTAATTCATTATTATCATTCGCTTGGGTCGTACCCTCTCTTAAGAGATGCTTGAAGACTGCAAAAGACACACTGTATCACATTATTGTGTACATATTCACCAAGGGAGGACGTGGTGACTTCTTGATGAATCCCCCTTTAATGACTTGTGCTGTAACATTTGGAAAGTACACAATGGATTGAGAAGTACACAGAACTGTTCTGTAAGAGATAAAGAGTACATGCATTTCTAAAATGCAAACCTTAATCCCAGTTGATGCTCGGGCCATCACTTTAACTAATAAAAAAAGAAAAGACCAACAAAAAACAACCCCTGTTACTAGTAATATATGCATATATAGATATATATACACATACATACATATATATGTTTGTGTGTATATATTTTACATTTTTGTGGTTCTTGTCCATTGTACTTCAGGACTTCCATAGCATATACATTTATGACTTGCTACTGACTATCAATCAAGATAATATGACCCCATGGACAATAACTGTCAGGTACATTCAGGCCTTCTTGTAGAAAGACTTACAATTTTCTTTACAATTCAATAAAAATATGGAGGCGCAAAAATAACGGTGAGACGACAGTCCACTGTCCAGCAGAGGCTGCTCAACCATTGCTCTATAGAGTCAATATTCTGCTCTCTTCCAACTCAGCTAATACAACACCGCCGCCATCACTCTGTACGAATCTCTGTCTCTGGCCTTTGGATGGCCAAGTCAGACTGAATATAGGCTCCCTGGCCCAGAGCTGTGGAATATGCTCGGTTGTTGTGGGTCACTGTGAATCCTGGCATGGGGTAGGTGCTGGTGCCTCCGCGTTTCTGGATGGGAGCCTGAGGTTGAGGTACTGGGTGGTATATGTCCAAGTTATCATAATGGGACTGCGGGGCTTTGGGGTTGTGTTTCTGATATGAAAAGTCTCGGTCCACATCGGGGTTGCCCTGGCTGCAGTGTGGCTGATCTCGTACGCTGTGCGATCGCTCCACTTTTGTATGAGCGGCTTGTTCCCTTAAGGATGATGTCTGCTCGTCCATGTTGTGGTAGCCGCCTGATGTTTTGACGCTACTCTGATGGTGGTCGGGTTCGGCGCGCTCATGATGTTGGAAGTTCCTTTTGCTAGGATACTCCTGTTGCCAGTGTTTTGACCTGACGCCTTCCCCGCCGAGCATTTCGTCTCCAATTTCGTATTTGGCTTCATGTCTGCTGCTCTCCTGCTGATGGGGGAGACTGTGGCTCAGAGTAGCTGGAAGGGTGTGTGAGGACTGGAATTTCTTGGAGCTGCTTTGCTTCGTACCATCCGACTTGTCGCCCACAGTGCTGCACTGGCCGTGCTTGTCGGTCTCCTTGTAGAGGAGGACATCTGGGTCAGACACCAAATGTCTGGGGAGGTAGCGCCCATCTTTGTTTTCAGCTGCCAGCAGCACAGCTTTACCTGGATCCGATTTACTTCTCAAGTGCAGAGTTTCGTAGCCTGGAAAATCCGTCTGACTCAACAAACCCATGTTGTCGTACTGGGAGAGGACGGGGCCTTTTATCCTCTGTCTTGCTCTGCTTTCCCTGCGGATAGAATGCATACGGAGCCTTTCCCACTCCTCGGGGTCCCAGGCAAAATAACCGGCGGCTCCTTTGCTCCCGGGACCGGGTGGCATGTCCCTGCTCACAAAGCTATGCTCCTTCCCTGGTGGGAGACCGTGACGAGAAAAGTAGTGGTACCCACTTGCCTTCCCACCCTGGCGGACAGTAATGGCTGTCGGATCTCGATTGTTGTGCGTATGGTAGTGCCTGACGCGAATGGTGCCGTAAGGGTCGATGTCGTAATACGGCGTCTCACTATTGGAACCTGAATACGGACTGTAACGGTACTGAACTCGTCCATTCTCAAAGTAAGGCTGTAGCTGAGTCACGTGGTAGTCAGCTGACGAGGACTGCTGCGGTGGCTGTGGGTAGGACTTGCAGTGGTACACGGGCCGGTGGTAGAGAAACATGTCGTCGTCTGGAGGAACCTCGGTCCTTTGGATGGGCACCGAGCGAATGGCGGAGGGAACATGGAGCGAGTGCACTCGGCGGAGGGTGGCATAACTGTGCGATCTCTCCATGCTGCTATAACCTTGGCCCTGGTGCCCTGCTCCGGGGGATACGTACACACTTCTAGGGTTGCCCCTGACTTTCATTGAGTGGTGGTAGGACCTGGGACCTAAAGTGCTGTATCGGTTGTCCACCCGAGCACTGTAAGGTATCTGAGGTTCGGACTTAGACACGTGGGATATGTGTGTTGGGACACCGTCAGGCCGGTAGTGATGTGGGACCAGTAGGACAGGTCTTTGCTGGTAGTATGTAGCTACTGGAGGCTCAGGTAACATGGGTTCCCCCTTACTGTGGTATAGGTAGCCAGGCTGGTGAGTGGAAGATTTGCGCGGAGAAGGAGGATGGTGGGGCAGAGCCTCTTCATCTTGGCCCTGAACACAGCCCTCACCCAGCATGTGGAAGGAAGCCTCACTGTGGCTGAGCGCCGCCGCGGCCAGTTTGCTCTCCATAGTGCGTACAGGAGGGGTTGGAGGTGTGGGCATGCAGTCCTGCTGCTTTGAAGACTCTGTGGCGGGTTGCACTGGTTTTATGGTATCCATTGGCTTCTCGGGGGGCTCAGATGCAGTGGGGACCACTCTCGCACTTGCCCTCGGGAGTGGCTGGGGTTGAGGCATGACGCGAGTTTGAGTCTGAGGTTGTGGCTGTTTGGGGGGGTGAGGCTTAGCTTGACACTGGCTCTGCTGCTGTCTTTGGGCTTGAGGCTGAGGCAGCGGGACAGCTGGCTTTGTTGGAAGATGCGCTGGCAGAAGGGAGGCCTCTGATGGTTTCGGAAGTATTGGGGGCCGCTCACTCTCCTCTGATTTAACCTAAGAAAAGAGAAAACAAGCGTGGTGATACTGTTTCGTGACCCTTTTTGGCAATGTTTATGTCTCGGTGTATAACCTGACAACGGATTTCTATTATACTGTAGTCAAAAACACATTATGTCAATTTCAAACAAGCCAATCTTAATAGAAAAAGGTGGCGACAGAAGTATGAAACCAAGAACACTGTAAAGTTTGCATACAAATTAGAGATGTCTGATAGTATCGGCCCACAGATATTATCGGCCCGATATTGGCATAAAAATCTAATATCGGTATCGGATTTTTTGGCTTTAAAACCGATAAAATAAAAACCGATAAAAATAAAGTAATGCTTGCGTTACACTGAAATAGTGCCTATGCGCTCCTGAAGCGTTTACCGGCGCACATATCGGTATCGGCCGATATCGGTATCGGTGAATTGAGAGTTGGACAATATCGGCATATCGGATATTGGCAAAAAAGCCAATATCGCACATTCCTAATACAAATGCAAAAATTACAATGCACTGACGAGGATTATCTGTGAAGGATGTGCACATTATGTTATTTGAAGAGCAAAAATTCTGAAATTTGAAATATGCAGCCCGTTTTGGAACAGGATTACCTCTGCATATCAAATTTAGCTTCTTTTCAGTCATTTAAACAAAGATAAATGAATAAAAGATATATAAAAACTTCTTAAAGATGAGATGCTCTCCCTTTATTATTGACAAATATCAATAATCTGTGTGATTTTGTCAGTTTCTGTCGCTTACCTCGAAATGAGGTTTTGCTGAGACCCCGGCCTCCATGCAGCTGCTACTGGGGATCACTGCCTGAGTGGTAGTGGGGACGCTGGTGTGGAGAGGAACTGGTCCTGTGACAGCCTGCTGTCTTTCAGGACTTTTCCGTGTTGGGGAGACCTGGCTGGCTGAGGTGGGGAGAGGAGCACACGGGTGATCTGGTGTGTTGGGCGGGCTGGAGTCGACGTACGGCTCTTGTTTCGGTGAGGTGGTCTTGACACAGATTGGTGGCTTGGTAGCCATGCTGGATGCCTCAACTGGCTGCTGCATGATGGGTACACTGGAGGTTGAGGGATTCAGTAAGGCTGTGATGACGGTGGAAGCTGAGCTAAGCGTTGGTGATGTGCTTCCCTTTCCGCCTCCTTCTTCCTCGGAGGAGTAGAAGTGTGGTGGTGGCATCTCCACTGCGTTGGACGCCTCCCGTGGTGGCGGAGCGGAAACTGGGGACGACGGCTCGGAGGGATTGGACCGAGACTGGATGGACACTTGCTGGGCTGACTCTGCCAGGGCCAATGCCAACATGCGTGCAGCATTTTTAGGTGGAGGAGGAGGAGGAGGGGCAGGAAGAGGAACAGGGGTTGTCGAGCAGAGGGAATGAGGGTTGAGGTCCACTGTAGCGTCTGCAGCAACAAGGCCTACCAGGGACATCGACAAATAAAAACAAAACAAATAAGCGAGGGCACTGGTTGGAAAGGTTTCAAGGTGCTAAAGGAGCGGGGAGTAGAGGGAGACATAACACATTAAGTGAAAGCGCACGCATCAGCACAGAATTCTTACACAAACGCGCACACACATTCACACACATACAGTGCGTATCTGTACAGACAACAACAAATAACAACTGCGCACCACCTACCTTGGTATTCTTGACTGTTGGTAGCCCTTGTTGGCTGGTTACTCTCTTCCCTCAATTCTCGACTGCTTGCACTTTCAAACGCAGCAAGCTTGGTGTGCAGCTCCATTTGAAAAGCTTCACTGAGTGATGGCTCAGCTGCCCTCATCAGCACACTCCCCATGATGGGAGAGGTGTCCTTAGGCAGTGAAGGAGGGGATAATGGGTGCGGAGGGACAACCAGACAGTCGACATCCTTGTCAGGCTTCTCCGCGGGGAAAAGCTCCGACGTGGGAAATGGCGTCAAACTAGCAGCTTTCCCACATTTGATAGGTGACACTGCTTGTGTGGGCTTATCCGAGTAGGAGTACGAGGTGGTCAGCCTCTTGCTCTCCGCTTTTTCCCCAACAGCCACGCTGTAGTCTGTAGACAGCAAGGGGGAGGTCAAAGCGCCCAGATAGGACGGAGCGATGATATCTGGCCCATTGCGCCTGCTGCAAACGCTGCCAGGGCTCCGCTTCAGGCTGCAGCCCTCAGCCCCGGCTGGCGGGTCATCGACAGGGAAAGGGTAGCAGGTGTCCGGGAGGCTGCACTGGAAAGACATGGGGTCGAAGTCTAGGGACGCCATGCCAATATCTGGTGGGCTGAGGTCAACGTCCTCCCCGGCAGAGCGGGGCGGTGAGATCAGGGCGGGCACACAGATGGGGCCATCGTCTCCGTCACTGTCCTCCGTGGCATCCAGGTTGTCGTAGGAGTTGCAGTGCTGCCGGTTGTCCAGAAGATCGCCGTTAAAGGAGGCGGAAAGGGCATCACTGCTTGAGCGTGGTCGTCTTGGACGGTACACTTTAGACTCTCCTACAGCATCAACAGAGATTAGAATCACTGAGGAAGTCCAAGTCAACCGTGGTTAACGAATTACCAAAAACGTTAGATTACTTAAAAAAGAAATATGATGAAAAAAGTCAGAAAATACCTTCAACATTATGCAGGGAACTGAGTGATTCTTCACTTTTGGCTGATCTTAATGTTGCCGTGTCTCCTCTGCTACCTGGAACATAGTGGTAACATATTTAAAGTAGAAATGTCCTTGCCCAACAGTTAATCTGAAAACTGTAACATAACGTTCAGGCAGGACTCACCGGCGAGAGCCATGGCCTTCAGTTCATTTGGCTCACTCGGGTTGCGATGCAGTTTGCGTTTGGACATGGACGAAGATTTCCCAATGTTAAAGAAGGAGCGCCAACTGCCCACGGGAGACTTTTTGGACTTAATAGGAGGTCGCTTTCTGTGATTGAAGCAATTAACAAGAAATCGTGCTTATCTGTGCTTACGAATACTCTCAAATGTGTGAAATTCATTATGCTAGATGATGCTAACAAAACATAGCAAATCTCATTGCAGTTTCAGAAATATCCCCCATAAGGTACAGCCACTCGTGGTACAGTGTTGTTTATTTGAAGTGTTTGAAAACCATTACACAGTTGCCATGTAGCCTGGTTAAATGTAATTCTATTATTCCAAACAGTTCAAACCAATTTTTCCTCTCCTGGCATGGTCAATTCAGTTTTTCCCTTGATGCTAAACCTTACACAAGATTTTTTTTCAAAGTGAAGAACCAACCTCTCGGTAGGAAACTCGATGACAGTGTGGAACTTCCCCTGCAGGGCAGCAGGACCCTCACCAACCTCGATGTACTTGCTGTCTTCAGTGACTGGGGAGTTAATCTGAGCCTGCGTCCTGGCCTGAGCCTCTTCAAGGCTGAGCAGTTTAGTGGAGGGAGACGAGACCAAAAGGGACTTTGGCCGGGACAACGAATTATGACCTGGTAATGTAAACAAGAGGATAATGATTAAAAGGGATGTGAAAGAGACACAGCGGTCCCATTGGACGAACTGTACAGTACAGCTGTTATAACGGGACATACCAGCTCCATCTCGAATCAGCGAACTCAGCTTAGTGCTGAAGAGGACGTCTACATGGTTAAGAATGAACTCAACCACTACCGACTGGATCCTGACCTCCATGAACGCAGCAGTGCCGCTGAAACATGCAGACTCTATCTGCTTTGACCTGTCATGACAATGCCCCAAACAAGAGCATATGAAAGATGACTTCAACCGGAGGGAGTGTAGACATCAGCACATCAATTCAAAGAGACATGTTTACAAGATTTGTTGAATTAATTAATCTGTTAACATTTTTGCCAACCCTAACCCAAAACAGTGGTTTCTGTACTACACAATTCTCTATCTGAGACACTTTTGAGTTCCAGAAAATGCTTTAACTGATGAAACAATGACATAAATCAACAAGCATTTTGTGGGGATTTCATCAATCTATAAATCGTCAATGGGATATGTCATCTTACAAGGGTGGAGAACATCTCACCTCAACAGGTTTGGAGCCCAGACGATAGCCAGGTTCTTTGTGTGCATATTTGTGACGTAACTGAATGCTGCCAGGTGGGACAGGTGTCTCATGAGGAACTCCAAGGTCCTGTGAGACCAAAAATGCTTAGAGTGGTGATATGCAAAAGTAGTGCTTCCTAAGAGCGAGTAAATACGGCACACCATACAAAAATGATATGACATGAGGACTATGCGCACGCATGTCTTTCGATGTATGCCCACAAGGGGGCAGTGTGTATTCACACGGACCTGTAATGTGGCGGTGGAAGCTGCTGGATGACATCATGAATTTTGATGAGTCGCTCTTCATCCGTTGCTGCTGACACCGCCTCCTTTAGGGTAAATATAGGGGTGAGGGTAAAGAGAAATCCTGTGAGGAGTTAATTGTGTAGCGCCGTGTGTATCAGTGCACTGACGACAGCAAACTAGGTCAGTCCAGATCAATTTACAGACATTTTTCCCCACTTTTTTGCTTTTTTCTGTCCTCCCTGCTCTGCTCCCATAACAACCAAAAAACATTGACTTCATCGTGGACTTCAGGGACAAGCCCGATGTGTCTTGTGGAGGATTTTAGTCCAAGAGTATCATTTGTTGCTATTGTAATGACAAGTTAAATCCTGTCATTTTAGAGGTGTCTGAGACTAATAACCATGAAATTAATTCCAAAAATTCCTTTGTCTGCCCAAAGATCACGCTGAATTCAGTGAAAGTTGGTGTGAAATGCAGTGAAACACAGAGCCACACCCAACTCTAAAATTCTTTGGAATTACAGAATGTCCTTGGGGCATTACTACAGTATGTACGACAGCTCAAATAACCGCTCAAATCTTTCACGCACTTTAAAAACTGGCACACAGACACACTTCAGTGTCAGAATTCCGTGTTGATTTGAGACGGAAAGTGTGAGCTGTGTGTTGGAAAGAGTAGAGAGGTGCTTCTCTTACGGAGAATTTCTCATAGAGCTGGTAGGTGAGCAGTGGGTTTGGTAGCTCCCTGAAGTAGAGTTTACACAGTGAGCCAACACAGTGGATATCCTGGATGTACACGTCTTTGGTCAGGTCGGGGATCTGCTCCGAGTCAAACTCGTGCCTTGAAGAAGAGCCAGACATAAGCAGTTATCAATTAAAAACATGGTTAAAACATAGTTTAAGCACTTAAATCTCATCTGAATTGCATACGGTCCTATATGCTGTAGAGGTAACACACCAAAAACAATATATCGATCCTGGGTAGACTATTCTACTTCAGCATCTGCACAGTAAACATAAACAATCCCATATACGTGCACCTTTGGCGGCTGCTTGCACACCTTGTGGAGCACATAAACACACAATCCTCATAACACTTAACAGCCTCTGTGTTAGACAAAGCCTACAATAATGTTCATTACAAAGCATGATCTTATTCTGGCTTAACAAGGCACGGTTGTAAAAAGCGGCAGCTACAGTCCTCATTACATTATCCTCTCCTTTATAGATACAGAAAACAAGCGTAGAATTAATTTGGTATCGCCTCCAGATGGGTTAGATCCAAGTGCAGCACTTGCGAGGAGAGAATGTTCTTGCGAGGCTGGCAATAATGGTGGTGCATCTCAGAGGGCAAAACAAACAAGCAAGCATATCTCATAATAATACTCCGGCCTAGAATATAGGGTGTCCTTTACCGCAATTTCTGGATATTGGAGGCGATGCCCGAGAGGCGGTAGATGCCATCCACCACACCATGCTTCTCAATAAACTCTGTGCAGCTCTTGAGGACTTGCGGTACTGCAAGTGGAAGAACAGCACATCATCACATGACATACTGAAAGTCACATTTGACCAATATTCTTCGAACTCTGAGGCTCACAAACAGGGTACTGCCTCCATTTGAAGTGTGGCTATCAACAACCCTGGTTAAAGAAAAGCATCTTTCCTTATTGAAGAAAAACACACAGCTTTTTCATTTGATTTTCAGAGCCATGAATCACAGTGTGTTAGTGTGCATGCGTTGAAGACAATGTGTGTGTGTGTATGTGAGAGATAAGGAAAGCCTGTGTGTTTAGCATAGAATGTGTATGTCTATAAGGAGGTTCCCAGCCGCCCACTCCTTAACACACAATTCAGAGGTTGACAGAGAGTGGGACACTATCTGAAGCAGCTGTTCTGACAAATTCCACACATAGCGAAAGGGCAGAGGAGGCGAGAGTGTAGGGAAATGTGAATAAATCCTAACTGGGAATTTCTAACAAACATCGTGTTAGTGGACCAAGTTAATCAAGCTGGTAAATCGGTCAGAACGAGGCAAGCAAAGAAACGCATCAGATCAGACTCACTTAACAAATCAATGTATGAGTGCTCAAACTGTAGAATATGAATAAAATTCAATTTGAAAATTTGGGAGTTGGTCACAAAATATGATCAAAATGACTCCGGGCAGGACTGCTCAGTATTTGTTTTCTTTTGAGAAAATCCTTTTTCATTCCCCGCTAAACAGCAGTAGCTCATGTATTGGCAGGGTACAGGCAGCAGCTGTGTGTGTGTTTTGGGGTGGTGAATTTCGCTCAATGAAACGTGACTCATCTAGCCGTGACATCAGGATGTGAACACCTATCATCATCTTCTTTATTTGGCATTTCACAGCTCTATGAAAGAATCTTGCAGTTGAGTATGTGTCATTATCACAATATATACTGTACAATGTAGTTGCAAATAAACACTCATCGACTGAATCTGGTGCAAGTCTCATTCGCTTTGTGTCTCCGTTGTGACATGGCAAGACCTCGTGAACTAAGGTGTCAAGACGATGAGGTTTGATGTATTTAAAGTAGCTGCCACTTCCGCTGTGTTTTATTTAGAACTGCTAATACGAGTCAGGTTTCACGACTAAACCGCATCGCCGATAATTTCTCACCATCGTGGCCTGAGTTGAGGAGATGTTCTCCTAGGTCACAGCCAAACACCCTCTCGCGGAGGATGCCCCTCTGCTTCAACTTCTGCTTGGTGGGCCTGGACTTCATGAAGGAGCGCAAGAAGGTGATCAGCTTCCCGTGTTTTTTAGACACTGAGAGGGGAAAGGCAAGAGGAAAGAGGGGGATAGAGGGAGCTGATCAACAACCTGCTCTCGAGAGCCATTTCGACCTGTGTCCGCCATCTCAGATAATGTGCACACCTGTTTACCAATCCCAGAGGTTTGTCACGTCTCGACTTTCACATGTGGCCTCTGGTGAGTGCAGTCCATGCGTGAAGTGCGATGAAACCTCATACCAGCTTGTGGCATTTGTTCCATTGTGGATTTTAGCCTCATTCTAATGCAAACCCCTCCATTATGCATGTGTAGTTTCCTTGAAGTGTAAGCCTCACTCTTAAATACCACCTCCCTGGCAACTACAAAGGAATCTGACAAATACCAGTATCCTCTGCTCCCCTTCAAAAAGAGTTAAAAAAAAAAAAAAGCTGCAGGCCATGCTTCTAAACCCATACCACGTTAATCAGATGCCACGTCTGGGAAAACTCTTAAGCTTCTTAAGCTATACACCAGTCGCTCTCATCACTTCTCTGCAATCTGGAAATGATATCAAGTGAATGACAGTGGAATAAAGGCTTTAAATGTGTTGGGATGACAGTAGGGATCAGTCGAAGACACCGTCTTCTTGTAATGAAGAAAAGAGGGATGGAGGATAGAAGGATACCCCTGCTCTCTGGGGGGCAATTAGAGCAGTAAAAATAAATCAACCCATTTCATTCACCACTCACCATATTTCTAAAATTAAACCAGTTAGATTTCATGAACATGCAGGAAGAGTTGCCTACTCCCGTTGCATTTTTGATATTTCTTCGGTAAGTATACATAAAAGGGTGAAGTTCTTTCAGGTTCTCCAAAATCTACAGCATGGTTTCATGGTCCTTGTCCTCAATTGCACCTGATCACGCTGAAGCCTCTTCGATCACGTGTTTGAACCGGTATCACGACATTCAAAATAGTGGACTGAGATATCAGTCCATCTTGTTCTTCCAATAGTGTTGGCTGCACAAAATACAGTTCTGAAAATCATTTAGACCACAGGTGTCAAACTCAAGGCCCGGGGGGCCAGATGAGGCCCTCTGCCTCATGAAATGTGGCCCTCGAGCGCTCAAATGACTTCACAATGTACTGCATGTGTCTAATTCAAGGCCCAGGGGCCAAATGTGGCCCACTGTGTCACTGTATGTGGCCCACAAGAGCTCAAATGACTGTCTATGTACGTCTCCTTCATTTGAATGTGCATTGACCCACAAACTACTATGCAAATATAATATTTATATGCTGAACATGTAAAAATTGCTAAATTAGGAATATTTCTAATATTTAGCTTTTTTCTAATGAATACTTTCATTTTACATTACATTACATGTGTACCTGTTTAACATTTGCCATTGTCATCTGGCCCCTTGAGGGCCTCCACCATGCTAATGTGGCCCCTCGGTGAACAAGAGTTTGACACCCCTGATTCAGACCAACAACCTTGCACATCACTTCTATCAACTGACACCTCAAAGCAAATGCTGTTCCAATCTCTCTGGAAAAAAAATCTTCCTGTGGGTTAGAGACAATCCCAGATTTCCATTTCTCTCCTGTGCCACTGAATCTGATGGCATACTCGAACCCTGCCCGGAGCCTCACAGATACCTAGCAAACCAATTGTGGTGCTCAAGTTGCTGGTGTACTTACACAGGACTCATTCAAATAAGCACTCGTGCACATCAGACACATACACAGCCTTTGGAGAGAGGCGGCCTCTCTTGGTAGCATTTCAACACAGCTCCGAGGCCGCTGCTTGTCTGCATCTCCCTGGATCTATAAAAGCTGACTCAATGACTATTTATCAACAAGTCCTGTGTGGCAGGATCCCCAAATCAACAACTCTATTGCCCACTTCAGATCATTACTATTGAGCAAGTCTTGCTCAAAAAAGCTACTGTGCAAGACTTGACTTCCCCCTGCCTAGAGACTGCTGAGTACAAATTAATGATGCCAGCTATTTGCATTTAAATACAGGCAGGAGAGGTAAACTGCAGGCAGCACATTTAACCATCGGTCCACTGAGTACATTTACAAGGTGAACAACCATTAAAATTAATGGGCTGATGGGACAGCATGGTAATTGCACTTATTCATACTCTTGTGGTTGCATTGACAGAATACTAACTGGATAACTGTGCGACTATCACGACTGACTAAATGTTATTGTTACAAATATCATAAACAAGGTGAAATTACTGTCAGTGTAGATCCATCAGGGAAAGAAATGGGATTGTGTGCATCTTCCAAGGGAAAATGTTGCCCATCAAAACATCTTAAATAGCAAGTTTAATTAAGTCTACACTCTCAACAATATCCAAAGAGCACCTTTGTTAACATCATGAATCTGGTCTGTAGTTTAAGCTTTCAGAATTATATACTGTATATGCTTTGGGCATCGGTGTGGCATGACTCTTGAGATGTCGGTCAAATGAAATATAAGCAACTCAATCGCCATCACAGAACTGCTTTTTTTTTTTACAGGTACAAAAGTCAAATAAACCGCATTTTTGAGTGAGTTCTGCTGAAAATCTTTATTTTGGCATTTCTCTCTCACCTTTGCGAGGTGACTTTAACGACATGCTGTAGTGGACATCTTATCTTTTTGTGATTTCTATTTTCCCCTCCCTTAGATGACTGACTATCTTTGCAGTTGTTTATACTGGGATTTGTCATTTTGGCTAATTGTAAAAACACACCAAGTTATCCACAAAAGGGACTTACTGCATCCTGCTTCATCTAAGTGAACAACTCCTGGAGAGCACTTCAGAATCTACATTTTCCACTGTGAGCAGCTCGTTTTGGGGAAGCACAATCAATTATCAATCAAAGCCTGATGCAGAGCCAACGTCCACAAAAACAGGCCCATTCTTCCATTTGAGGGAGAATTACTGTAGAGCTTCATACTGCCCCAAGGGGAGAGATTGCTCCAGCGCTGCTGTGCCCGCTGACAAAACAGCTGAGGCAGCTTTGCTTAGTTGCTGTTGAGGCATCAAAATGGGTCTTCAATATCATGTAGGAGGGCTGACGGTGCAACTGTGTTGGTTTACACTGACGCTTTGCTTTTATTTAGGGAGCCTACACCGAGTAAGATATGAGGCGGCGGAGTGCAAAACAGGCAGAGATAGTCATCTGGTTACTGTCAAACCAGTCAAGAGCCTGGGGGACGGAGCCTCTTCAAGTATACAGCGGGTGCCCACAGAAAACTGCTGACAGACAACTCAAATTAACTTGACAAGGAGTAATTTCTTCAAGACGAGAAAATCTGATGGAAATACATGTGGGCAATCTGCAATTATAAAAACAGAATATGTAATTTGCGGAACTGTATCACAAAAGAAAAAGACTATTAAACCTATGCCATGGAAAAATGTATTTGCATTGTGCACAAACAAATGATTACTTCACTGATACGTCGACGTGGTACGACAAATGACTGCATGGATTCCATTTGCACATTGTGGGAGAGGATGAGCCTCTGGCTGCTGCTGATAAAATATCAGTCAATAAAATATGAGCCGACAACCTTGCTCTCTCTCTCTCACAGACGTATGACGGATAAACCCCAACAGAGGTCAAAACTGAACACGGTAAACTCGGTTAATGTTTGCAGGGTAGCGAGCACTCGAACATGACACCCCTCGTGATGAAAAGTTTAGCCCTGGAGTGGTTGTAACTATGACTCGGCTTTCCCCCCCCCAGGAGGATGCACTGAAACGATGAAAGTATGACGAGTGAGCTAAGGGAAGGAGAGTGAGAGGGAGCGAGGAGGAAAGCTGGCCAACCATTACAGCACGACCAATTACACAAGTAATGACAAACATCACGCAGTTTCCCAGCTCGGATCTCAAACAAACTGCCTCATTCCACAGAGCCACTAGAGAGTTTTTCATCATGCCACGTGACAGATTTTTACTCCACAAGGAAAAACTGAACAGTGAGGAGCTTACATGCCAGTTTTCCTAAATGTGTAAACTAGAGTAGTTTGGATGTTGATGACTCAACTTCCCCTCATTACCACAATTCTGTGCTCATCTACTGTAGGTATTGGGAACAACATCTCAAACTTCAGATATGGGAAATACTTAGGAAATTACTCCAAGCGGGAAGGATGCGATTACACAAGCCGCAACAGCAAATTCAAGGTCACCACACAGTTTCAGGTGAAATATGATCTACCGAAAGCATACAAAAGGCTTCTGCAATCGCGGAAGGATGTCGATTTTTGATAATCTGTATAATCAAATGGACAATGGACTTGTGACGTAGAGAGAGGACAACAGCAGTGTTTTAGAGAGCAAAAACTTATGGGAACTTTTTTGGATGTCAACAACACTGATGAACAATGTGAAATCCACAGATGATGTTGGAAGATCAGTTGCTAAAATTTTGATTGTCCAAAACTATACAGTATATCTGGATTCCTTGCTCAGGCAACTTAGCGAAGCACAAAAAAAACCCCAAAAGAAAACAAAACAAAGCACACTTAGGCATCTGACACAGGACTGAGAATTCTGACAATATACTCCACAGAAAGCTCAGTGTCAAAAGTCCCGAGAGGGTCTCAACCGTGGCTCTTGACCTGGGACTCTGACCAATGAGAGGATCAGTACAATGGGGCAGTGTGTTAAAGCATCATAACATAACAGTCTCCTGTTTGGTTTCTGGGGGACAGTCCTCTGTGTTAACAACAGAGCAGTGTCTGCTTAAAAAAAATAAAAAAAGAAAGGCCGCTGTGAGAGAGACAGCGACTTCTGGACATTGAGAGCCCCAGTGAGTGCCAATAACACAAGCAGAATCCCTTTACTGTTCCATCTATGAGGGCATGGCCAAGCCTGGATTTGAATTTTGAGGGGAGGATGGAAGGGCTGCGCCAGCTGTGGCATGTGTGGTCTCAGCCAATAATTATGCCAGACTACACACCAAGGGAAACGTAATCTCTTCTTTCCAGAGAGAGTTGAGGACTTTTTTAGAACAAAAAGCAGCCTTGATAAGTCCAGTATACTAATTCAATATAAACCTATGGCCAAACACTTCAGACATAGCACAACTAATAACTTCATTATAAAATGGGGATCACAAGAAATACAAATGATCTCATTCTATACAACATTTCACAGCCTGGAACACCGAGTTCATTGCGTTGTGCAACAAAGATATTGCAAATACCGTTATATCAATAAACTAGACACATTGCATTTTCCACAGGGATTTCCGCGTCTTTTTCTGGTTTCCATTGTGTACATCAATCAGACGGCAATAAGAGGACCATAGTGTTCAGATATTCCTCTTGTGGAAAAATACAAAAATACACATACGAGTAAGTGCGGGCGATGGAAACACTTTTTTACCATTGAATATCGTCGAGAAAAACCCTTACCATTGCTGTTGTGAGGTTATCTCGACAAGTATTTGAGTGTTTGATTGATTGCAGATATAACCATGCATTGCTCTACGGGTGGAACTCAAGTTTCACGCCTGGAAACTTTGCCCCTGTCCGAGCGCTCTTCTTACCTTGATTCCATTATGCGGGTGACTCGTAGATTTATGAAACTAGTTTGAAGATTGATGATTTTAGCCAATGTTTCTTTTAACGTCAAGATGAAAAAAAAATCTTCTTTTAAACCCGGGGACGCGACAGGATCTCTGAGGGGAAAAGTTTCCTCACTCCTGCTCCGTGAAGCCTCTCTGACCGTTCTGTCAGCTCGCAGCCGCACTGCTGCACCCCGATTGGTTTGCAGCCACGCACGTGCTGCCTTCGCGTGATGTCATAAAAATCGGACACTAGACGACTTCACCACTCAGAGGCTGTCTATGCCATTTCCATTCTCAAACAAATAAATCACTGCGTTTGCTGAGCGCAGATACAATTTGTCTGTGTGCACAGTAATAAAAATAGCATGGGCGTGAGCACTGAATATACAAGCCAATTGATTGGAAATAAAATTTACTTCTCCACCAATATGAAATTGAGAGAATGCAAGAGCGTTTTAACCGCAACAATAGCATCGACATGTTTGTTAAACTAACTGGGACACAGAGCTTTCCGGGCTAGAAATATACTTCTTTTGAGGCTGATCTTTCGCAAAGATCATGTACATCCTCACCGTAACGGAGCGAATGCAATTGCTGAATTTTGTGACATTTCACAATCAACACAAGGTAACGATAAAGAGGAGTTTCATGTTGGCAGACACTAAATGCTAAAAAACTCTGCTGCATTTAAATGTCTTGAAATAATTTGACATGGACATATACTAGAAAACAGGCCAAGTAATAAACAATATATTTGTGTTGGTATGTTAGAGGTATGAAATGCATGTGTTGTTCTGGTTTTCATGTTACTGTACTGTATACACATCCCATTCGACCAAAAAATAGACTGCCAAACAAGGTTGTCACCTCATATTAATGTTTAATGTCCTCTTTGCAACAGCCACCTTGTTTCAAGCTCCCAGAGGCATAACCAGATGATTCCTTATCTGGGAGAATTGTAAAGTAGACGTGTTCAACCAAAACAAACCTTACAAATACTACCCTGTATCATAAATGCTACATTTCCTGTTATTCTGGAATCCAAACATTGGAATTACTGCCAGTGCCAACCATTTCCAGAAATTATTAACAAAGGAAGTTTTTACTGAGATTGATTCACTTCCAAAGTGTATGGATATGCAGGCTAGGGTTTGTTATGCATGTAATGCCCTGCAATTACCATTAAGAACTAAATGCTGCACCTTTCTTGTCATTCTGCGTTTCCACATGTATTTCTACGGTTTGTAGTTACGGTCTTGTGCAATTTGTTTTTGTTAATTTTATTGTCTTTCTGGTTATTGTATATAATAACTGTCTGCAGGAACACTGCCAGCCTGCTTCCGCCAAAAGAAATGAACTTTGTATTCACTTTGGGTTCAGATAACAAGAGTTAATGACACGTCTGTCTCACCAAGAACACTGTAAGCGATAACCACATGTAAAAGCTAACTTCTGCCTCTGTGATGACAGAGGTGCAAAGTCAAATTGATTCATCTCTGCACAGATTGTGAGATGATATAAGGTAGTTGACAGATAAAACTTGACATTTCACGTCTCCAGTTAATAGCCAGTGATCATACAGTATAACGTACTGTATGTGTTATATGTACGAGGAAAAAAAGTATCGTGTGACGGTGGCACTGACGGTGTAATTTGTGTGCTGAAGCACTGGCTGAATAATGAAAGACAGCTGGCTCACCACTGAGACAAAAACTGGAGGAGATTGGCTGAAAACTGTGCTCACCCAACCCCTGGGAGTCTTTTAGAAACGCATCTTCTGGGCACAATAAGCTGGGGGGCAAACATCGGGCCGCAGCATGTTGCTGCTGTTGTGGGACCCATTCAGGAAGTTGTGATTTCCTGCATATAGCCTCCATCCAGCTCACTAACATGTGGAATTCCAAAAATTCCATATGTTGGCACATTGGATGGAGGCACCTGTTACTCTCCACTAAATAGCGTGTTAAAATTACCTTCTTCAAGTCACAGAATTCAAAAAAAGAAAAAAAATTCAGAAAACAAGTCAGTGGAAGTACAGCAATTAGGAGTGCAATATTTCAAAGTGGTAAGATTAAGGGTGGAGTATGTTTTCCTAATAAGGCACTAGTTTTATGAGTTGCTGTAGTGACACGACACACCCACTCACTACACAGTCATTAGCAAATTCTTTGCAGGAAATCCATACTCTGGTGATCATACAAAGCATGGAGTTAAGAGATCCCTATCTACTTAAGAAAAAAATCTACAACAGATCCCCCTCCTCGAAGCTTTTACACGTAAGTTACATTAACAGTCTCACTGCACAAGGCCTTAATGAAAGGAAATGATCCGAGAAGGTCTAGGGTTGAGAGGACACATCTTACTACATCCCACACATTCTCTTGCCATTTCCCTTCCTCTCCCCTTCGCATTACCAGCTGTCTTGGCTCATACATGCACACAGCTGCCCAAAATGACTGGCCCCCAGACACGATGGAGGTCCGCACACTGGATGGGGGGAGGGTGCAATGCATCTGGGTCAGTAACTGGTAGGTCTGCCACGACTGTCTGGAAAAGTAACAAGGTCACTATGGAGCGGTTTGTTTGGGTTTGTTCCCCCCTTCTGAAAAAACTGTGAGAGGTTGTGGACTTCAAGAATGTCATGCCTGTGTCTTATTTTTAACCAGAACTGTGCAACTTATCTACAGTGACCGTCATTTTGTGTGAAACAACGATGGCCTGTGGTCAATGGAGTGAATCTTTGCAGAGTGAGAATATTTTTCCACACTTGTGCGCCTCTCTGCAGGAATGTGCTCTTTCAGTCAGCGTGGAGAGGGAGACAGAGATTCTTACTGTCGCAGGACAAAGCTGAACTCTCAATGGATAGGTTTACAGCCCCCTCATTGTAAAAGGATTAAATAAATCAAGGCTGGTTGAGACCTAGCACGACGGCACCCCTGCCGAGGCCTTTCAAGACCGACTAAAACGGCACGCACAAATACAGCAGGATCTCATCCAGACACAGGCCTCTAATCAGTTCCTTTGAGAAATGCTGTAGCAACCTGGATTGCTCCTCAGGTCATTTGCATTTACTTTGTGAGGCGAAGATAAAAGGGGGCAGAATAGCATCAACAGGCCTGAACCAAGTACAATGTACGTAGGGACAAACTGTGTATGGGTTGAACAGATGAAACCAAGAATTTTTGTTCTGCCTTTTGAGTGGCATGATCTACAAAACTGACAACATCCAAGCACAAAATGCACAACATTGAGATTGATGCAGAGACAAACACACCAGATTTACATTTCTCTACTGCAATCATCAAAATTAATACTTTGATGGTTTGGAGGATTTCACTTCATGCATGATGAATTTAAAATAAATGGCACTTATTTGGACGGCGCTTAGGCGTATTTTTACTCCAGATGCACCTTTGAGATGTCCAACCACATGACTTGAGAGCAATGATATCACAGAGATATGCGACAGTCACACAGAAGAGCTGCAGAGGTGGTGAAAAAGAAAAGCTCGACGTTGCATTCCCAAATTCCAAAACATGGTGATTTACGTTCTACTGGTTTACATCACACCTGAACTGAAACACGTCAAGTAATTTCTGGTAAATGTTCACGGCACAGCACACACAGAGGATTTTTTGGTCTACCTGAACTTAGGCTGTAGTGGTTTAGTGGGTCGGCCACCCATGCATTGTCCTGATTTACACTCTCCATCTCCAAGTCTGCATGCAGCCCCGTGGATAGATGGACCAACAGACGGATGAATGGATGGGTGATGGAAACATGAGAGAATCAACAGAGGGAGAGAAGCGCTTGATGTTACAGAACATACCAACAGAATATATGGGACTAGAGTGCAGTATGTTTTACGTTGCCCATTAAAGGAATCAGAATGTTCAAGGGACAAGAATACCGACTTGAACAACATTTACGTTTAGCACTGATATAAATATTTGT
Source organism: Carapus acus (assembly GCA_900312935.1). Lineage (NCBI taxonomy): Eukaryota > Metazoa > Chordata > Actinopteri > Ophidiiformes > Carapidae > Carapus > Carapus acus. The sequence goes on along the minus strand of OMPJ01007625.1, from coordinate 32,015 downwards.
AAAGAGGCAAATATTTTAGAATTATGGAGAACTAGCTTTGCGTAAGGTGTTTAACACATGCATTTCACATCTCAGCTGCAATCATCCTAACATTTGTGCAAAAAGCCATGCAAGTTCAAAGGTATCAATACAAGTGTGAGCGGGTGTGTAGGGCTCAGTGCAAGGAAGGGGAGGGTTGAATGAAATATGTATACCAGCACGCACAAGGAGGGAAGAGATTCCACGAGGCAGGCTGCAGGCCAGAGCAGGGGGAGGCTGAGGCAGAGGAGGTGGAGTCACAGTCATTTGCAAAAATAAAACACAAATGCAAACACTATATCCTGGTGCAGTCGACAAAAGACAGCATTAATGATATAGTGGAGATTCTGACATATGCACAGTGAAAGCAAACGGGCAAATCGATGGAGAACGTCTGGACAACCACGCATTGCTACTCACAGATAACCACTGGATCATGGATCCATTGACAGATAAAATTCTATCTAGTATATCACTTAAAAACACAGCTTGCATATGATAAATTAACAACACAAGGGTTGGTCAACTATTTCAAACAGCAAATCTGTCGTTAGGCAACTTAAATTATGTGCCAACTTGTTACTTTCCAATATCTGAATAGAATTACTGAAAAACAAAAAACAATACAAATGCTTTGTGTAATATCTTTTGTAACATGAAGGTACTCATGGAAGAAGGTCAAACAGGGCAAAACACTGCAAAATGCAAACAAATGTCTCCACATATCATGAAAGAGGGGAGCCTATTGATTCAAGCATGAAATAGAACAAGTTTCCACCACAAGATGCGTTTGGGGCTAACGGCACAGTCCAAATCTCAAACTTCAACGAGATGCATTCACAGATGTCCAGCTGCACCTAAAACCTGTGAGCATATAACAATAACTACCCATCCGCTGCAGTTGGGTATCTCGCAATGTCAATTTCTATTCTTGCTGTGTCATCATTTATACAGTTACTGGATTCTTGGTGGTCTTTCTTGGGTTTGGCTCTGGACTCCTTTCACCCACCAAAAAAAAAGGCCAAGGCAGATGGTTGTGTCGGTGAGTCATATTGGTTGAATTAGGTTTTTTTGGGGGGATATGGAAGATGTTGATGTGGATCTGAAAAAGACCCTGAGGTCTGATCAAAAGGGCTTCGCTGATGAGAAGTGACGTGGCCGCTCCCATTTTCATTGGCCACTATAGCACAGATTATGTGAGCTGGAAGGGGTGGGGGTAAAGTGCAAGCGCAACTAGTTAGACAAAAGAAGTGAAGGTCTAGTTAGTATATGGTGGGCTTGAGAGTTCAAGGTGCACTTTAAGGGCTGGTCTGTCCGCTTTTACCAGCAACAGAGGGGCTGTAGTGCTTTTCATAGTCTTAGCACGGAAACGACGTGACTTGGTCTTTTAAAAGGGTGACGTGTTCTGGCAATAAGTCTCCTCTAATAACCATGGTATAGTCTTGAGTTTAAATTCATGCAATACCATTTTATCTACAAAGTTTTAACTACAATGGTGTTGCCCTGGTGCAACAAATACGTGCGTATGGCTTACAATAATATAAAAAAAACAGAAACTATTTTAAAGAGTGAGAGAGAGAGAGCGCGCAAAAGATGCGAGTGCGCACACGCGCACACACTCACGCACGCACACACACACACACCAAGCCGCATCACCAATCACAGAGGGAGCCTCTTTCATTCCTCTGTCAGACATTTCACAGGGACATTAACAACCATCAGTGATAACTTCCTTCCAACCCATATCCTCTTGAGTGCTTTAAGAGGAGGCATCTGTACCTGGTTTTGGCACGGAGTTGGTCATGGACTGCGGCACTTTATCATTTATGAGCTCCACGCATTCGCTGGGAAAGAAGCCAACCTGGAGAAAGAGAGCAGAAGTGTGAGAGCGGTGAGATGTAGTACAATAACAGTTGAGTAATACAACTAAAACAATTTATTGGATGATCGAATAAAAGACAGCAGAAAGCCTATTCACACGCTTGCTCTCCCAGTAAAGAGTTTAGTGTGTGTTCATATAGGCCTGGGGTGCCCACGCTTTTTTGGCTCGCAAGCCTATTTCAAAATGGCCAAGTAAAAGAGATCTACCTCCCCAAAAATAAAACAAATATGTAAAAATGTATATTTCCATATGTATTCATGTACATTCATATACACACATATTATATATGTGTGTGTGTGTGTGTGTGTGTGTGTGTATATATATACATATACTGTATATATATATATATATATATATATATATATAATAAAATGTTCTTTCATGGGCATTAATGTTAACAGCTCCTCTTTTGCACACCATCCGAGTAAGAACGCACAACTGGTCTGTGTCACTCACATTCATGGATTCGTCAAACTGTCCAATTACTGTGAGAAAATTGCTGTGAGCAACCTGCGATGTCTGATCATAGCTGCTGGGTCAGATCCTGGTGTAACTGTACTTCTTGACAGCTTTGATCGAAGATAATATCTATCACCTTTCTCTTTCTTAGCTGGCTTTGTGGCGGGAAGTCGGTATCGTAGCGATTATGGACAGATCATCTTTGGTTCTGCCATGGGAGACTGACAGATGAGGCGAACGCACTTATTTATTATTTATGAGTTATTATACCCTTTCTTCAGTTAAGAAAAATGAGGGGTAAAAATTGGAGGCTTTCTTTGCCAGCTTGATGATTCAGTTTTGCTGCACTTCGTGCTGTAAATTGACCACTTCTAGCGACATCAGTGCAGTCTTTTTTTTTTTTTTCTTGAACACTGCCATGCGATCTACCCACACTACCTCTGTGATTGACTAGCAGATTGCGATCAAGGCAATGGGCGCCCTTGATACCTACCAACACTTGATTTGTACAGATATGATGAATTTCAGAAGTGGATGAGGAGATCATCCGCTGACAGACATTTCACAGCACCTGCTGCTTCTTATTTATTTTACAGCTCAGATCAGTGAGTTGATTTGTAAGGCAGCTCGACAGGAATTGAAGTGTGGAACTACATAATATGTTGAGTTTCCACACCATCACCTTGGCCGTAAATTTCAGAGTTTTGCGCTACAGGTGAGAATTTTATACTCCACTGTAGTGAAGTTTGCCTCAACTCTGCAGCATGTGGTGCACCACAGGACTATTCGACTGCACCGCATATATCGCGCTGTAAGACAAACTTAAAGTCCTACATTTTTCTCAAAAATTGACAGTGCGCCTTGTAATTTGGTGCACTTTATGTATAAATTCTTCTTGTGCTCACTGACCTCTAACTAATTGTATGTGGTACACTACGCTGAAAAATCTGTCAAAATATTTCAGTGCGTTTGATTGATTGTTAGACCATTCCCAGCTGACATAGGGACGTTGTATTAAAGTTGGTCCTTGATTGAATATGGGTTGCAGCGCTAGATTACTAATCATGTCAATGTTACCTGTTATAATCAGATGTCAAGCCAACGTCAGGTTAAAAGTAGACCCAATTTTCAAATCTATACCATGATCCAATTATAAGCAAATGCTGGAATACTATGTTCTGTCAATCTCACACTAACACTTACAGGTGATCGCTATCGCTGGCAATGATAAAGCAATCAGAGAAGAGTACGTAGTATGCTTACTTCCACCTCTATTTGTAAAACCAGAGCGTATTGTGCCTCAACATATCTGTGCTAACTGTGATCCAAACTTTCACGAAAGCCAGGATCATCGCTGAACAGTCTAGTGACAGCAACGAGACTGACTCGGACGAAGGCAAGAGGGAACCTGGTAGGCTTGATGCCAAAATCACCCAACTGTTAAACTCAGACACTGAAGATGAGGAAATTGATGGATATATGGGGGACAAATGATTTAAAAGTGACAGTATTTTTCTGTATTTCTTAAAACTGAACAATGTTCTCAGTTATTTTGAGTGAGTTGAATCAAGTTTGACTTACTGTTCTGTTTCGCTTTATATGTCTTATCATGCATCTTAAAACCCCCGTGCTGCTTTCGTATGAAAATACACCCGTTCACTAACGTTGCGCCTTATAATGCGGTGCCCCGTCACACTGTATTCCATTGCACAATTAGCAATCTGTTTCCTAATATGCAGTCCATCTATGAGCATGACTCAACCTTCAAAAAAGGATTTGATGCTCCCCAATGTCAGGCTTGCAATCAGTGTGATTCAGCATAAATTATAATTCATCTTGTGAAAAGTGGCCGAACAGCGGATGTCTCTAAACCCAAAAGAGAGCTGCGGCGTACAATCACTGACTGCTTCACTTGGGCATAAATGAGCTGATCCGTAATTGACTGACTGCTGGCTGCCATCCTGCTAATGAGCCTTAAAGGCACATGTTCTCCTTGTAGGCACGGTGCCAAAACACACAGGGCAATGGGGCAATATGGAATGGGGGCAATGCGCTGGCTGTGAAACCCATGGCAGCAAAATCCCAAGTGGGTCAGTGCTGAGAGGATGTCAGTGGAGGTTCAGCCGGGGCGACAGCACAAAGGTGAGCTTTGTTGCCGCAGTGAAAATTTCAAGTAAAGCTCATTAAATATCTGCAGCACGATTTAAGAACAAAACCTACAAACATGTATGTTGTTCGAAGACCAAGAAGTGATAAGACCACAAAACATTTACATAAAAAAAAATCCTTACAGACATAAGTTATTCACAGTTGGTATGCTGACTATTTTGGAATTTGGAAGAGAGAAACAATAATTTTTGTATAAGATAAATGAAATCGAGACTTTTCTTCATGGCTGGGGAATATTGCAATTAGTGAAAATGTATTAATTTGAGGTCTCAAATGTCCTTGAGGCACATCCACTGCATCTTTTTTGGGGTTTTACCGCATACGGTACATGTATAACAATAAAGTTGGTTTCATGGGAAGGCACACAGCTTGCAATGTGCTCAAAAGCCCAAGATTTGCAACTTGTCTTTGTGCAAATCCCTGAGAATACTCGATTTGTTCAGTGATTCTGACTTTGTCCTTGCCATAATTCCAACACTGCAGTAATAATGTTTTCATAGCACACGACACGGAAAAATGATTGTGTGACAGAAATGAGATACGGCTGAGATTCTGTAATGTGATTTGCACACCTGAAAGCCGTGCTTGCCTCTCCACCATGTGGTATCTTCTTTTGGAGGCATGTCAATCACTGACACGATGTCGCCAACCTGCATAGAGAAAATACATATTGAAATAGATAGCATAGGAGTATGCGATATGCAGTTTTAAAGAATGGCAGCAATTGTGGGCTTTTTTTGGAGGAACATCCAAACATTCATCATCGAAGGATTCTGTCAAATTTCTCATTCGCTCAGTTGTGCAAGACACATGTACGGTACTCCCAGTTTTAGTTAATGTGACATTATCCCCACAGAACACATCTCAGCTGGTCCTACAATATCCACTATCATCCCTGGTATTTTCAGCAGCATTACGGTTTGAATAAAATAACAGCTGCATCTACTGTATGCAGAAAAAATCTTAACATTTCTTGAGTGATTGTAATGCAGAATTAAGCGAAGGAAAAGGTTGGTTTTGATTGTTGATGTGGTTGTCACCTCAAAAGACAGCTCATCAGCAGCCTGGGCAATATAACGCTTGATGACATGGGCAGCTGCAATAGCTGGTACATTTATGGAGGACTCCTCGTGGACCAATAGATGATTCCCTTTGTTGTCAACCTAGCGAACATGAAAGTCGTGATGAGTGTGTGGTCAGAGTCTGACGTTAGCCTCGGTAAGCATTGTGTTATTACAACACATCATTCCCACATCTATGAATCCAACTCTGTTTCGTTTTAAGTCAGGTGGTGAGAGGGTGCAGCCGTACCTCCATCCATGTGAGGGCAGGCCCGCAGTTGATCTTGTTGTCAGCGATGGCCGAGAGACGGGAGAGGTAAGCCAGTAACATCTGGGAAACTGACTATTGAAAGAAAGCGCAAGCCAGTTAGCCCGTAGCAGAATCCTAGCTTTCACTCCTCACACTACTACTGCATTCAATGACAGCAGCCAACCTCAAGATTCATCTTAACAAGGGGTGAGGAAACTATGGGTCTACTCATAAAAGTAGGGTGAAAATTGAGGTGGCTTTTGCAAGGGTCCATGGCAGGGGGTTAAAAGTTTGTCTTCCACTGAAAAAGTGTGGGTATTGCAGGATGGAAGGACAAATTCACGATTATTTGTGACTACAGAGGAAGCACTCATCGGGCCATATGAACAGTCTTGCGTGCCGTAATTTTGACCACCCCTGATTTAAACCATTATCATTTTACAAAGGATCTTAGACACCTTTAAATGTCTTGATAATTACCTTACGATCAGACAAGGACAAAGAGCTCCAGGTGCATAATTTGACCTGGTTGAGCAAATGGAGCCGATAGCAGTTGAGACTGGGCATCTGCAGAATTTAGGTCAAGTTCGAAATGAAAAATAATAATCACAAACACGATGAGTGAGGTGCTGTCAGACAGGTGTGGCTTTCCAAAGCTGTTTTCCAAAGCATTGTTCAAGTGAAAAGTAAATCTGGAGATAAGTTATTAGCTACGAAAAACAGATTTTTGTTGTTTGGTGAATTCAGGGAGCTAATATAGCCAAACAGCAGAGTGATTGGGTATCGCAGATACATTCCCAAGGCCTTGCAGAGATGAAGACAATTTACTGAGATGATTCAAGCAGAGGTGAAGTTAAGACTAGCAGTGCCATTAATACTAGCTGACATTGCACGTCTCACCGAAGAGATGCAATTCCAGCCATCACATTGATGGTGAGTTGAATATTTGAGCAAATAGCCTGGCTCATTCTTACGGGAATAATTGTGTTGGACGTGAAGACAAGAGATGGTAGTGATATATACCCATCTGCTATCGAAATTAAGAGGAAATCTGCCAAACCATCTAATCCCAAAAAGAGTCTGAAAGGGATTATTATTTGCCTGTGGCAGCATTGTAATAGTATCACTCTTAAGTCTCTGAACAATGCAACCCAGTGATTAAAAGTAGTTTCACCATTTTGGAATCTGGCCACGAAGCTTTTGTCTGTTCATTTACGGGTTCTGTTAGGCCTCATTTGTTGAGACTAGCGCAATCAATTTTGCAAATTAAAATGTGTTGAAAAAAATGCTGCCACACTTTGTCTCATCTGTTGGCAACTATTTTCTTGTTCAGTTTAAGTACCGGGAGTGAACGTGTTTACCTCTGACTGATCATTCAGATTGTCGAGACGAGGCAGCTCAGGTAATTGAGAGAAGCGTCTGTCGTATATACAGAGATGAAGATGCTTGTCCAAGACGCGGAAATCCTCATAGCTGCGCTTCACAATCCAGCTTCGTCCCTGGATAAAGGTTGAAGGTGGGTTTGATTAGAAGAAGTCTAAATAAAGCAGGTTTATCCTGTATGAAGTCCCAGGTGTAATGCAAGATCTTTGACATGCCAGCCACAAAGTTGTCCTTGTTCGTCCACAATATCTATGACATTGAAAAACACGTCAGGGCTGCAGCCTGGAGCTAAATTGAGACCAAACATCAAGGTCAACCGCTGGCTTCAAGGCTTTTGGGACCAACGGCTGAGCTAAGAGGGAATGACTACAAAACCAAACCAGGAAAAATTCAAAAGCATCCAATTTTGTTGCCCACATCTTTTGTTCTCAGGTCCCTCAAGCTCTCACAGGAACTTTGCTTGATCTTGTCTCTTAAACACAGAGAAAAGGTGAAACTAACTCCACAACTAAACCCACGAACCTGATCACCTAAATCCTACCTCTAACCTCGAACCTCTACATCATAGGTGTCAAATGCGGCCCGCTACATCATTTTATGTGGCCCGCAAGCACTTGAATGATTGTATTAATCTACCACAGATGGGAAACTCAAGGCCCGCGGGCCAAATGCAGCCTGCTGCGTCATTGTATGTGACCCACAAGTGCTTGAGTAACTGTTTCAATAAGTCTCTAATATGTGTCCTTCATTTGCCCACAAACTACATCCCCCAAAATGCTTGTGGGTCATGTTACTGGTAACGTGAGGGCAACTGTAGTAGCTAAGTGCTACTAAATACAACTTAATACACACTTTGGGAAATGTCAAATTGTCAAAAAACACCAACGTAGACCAAGCGAGGAAACCAGCTTGTTGACTTGTTAAATGATTGTTAACTGATGATTGTTGATCAATTTAGGTTTTTTCCCGATAAAATACAGGGATCTGTGAGGTGATAAAAACAATGACCTGACATATTTTTATTCAAATGATACTAGGATATTTGTAAGATTTTGAAAAAAGTAAAAAATCGTTAATATTAGATACCTCTACATGAGTAGTCACATTTTACATTAAAATTTCATTACACCTCCTCAATAATTGTCATTTGCATTTGGCCCCTTGAAGGCCACCGTCATGCTGATGTGGCCCTCGGTGAAAATGACCCCGACACCCCTGCTCTTAATCCTTAAGAAACGGAAATGGTAAAAAAGAGATGCAAAGAGGTCAATGAATCTTAAACAGTAGATATGCAGAGAGTTTTGCCCTCAATCGACTACATGAAATAAGTGGTTTGTTTTCATCTTTTAGTTATTCCATGGATTCCGTCTTTCTTTCTCATCCAGGAAGACTTGGTTCCAAACCTCAAAAACCCACAAAGTGAAACTCGTGATGAAAAAACAACCACGCTTTGATTTGGCCTAGAAAGATGTGTCTGTACTCGAGCCAGGGCTTGTGCGACTGGGACTGCAGTGCAGTGCTCAGTCCGCAAAAGAGCTGGCTGGGAGAGACGCCGCTGGGAGGGCTCAGGGAACACTTTGCTTTTCCGTCCCACTTTCAAACTATGCTTTGGCTCCACCCTCCTGCCCACTCCTGCCAATATTCTGAGTCTCAAAACTGGTACAGTTTCACTGTGTTGTTTTACTTTCAGCATTTAATTGTCCAGGAGCATAGCTCAAGGCCAACTTTTTAACATTTTTGTTCTTTTTTTCAGAGTGGTGTCGATTTAGCCATTTTCCAATGGTTGCAAAGGGCTGGAATTTCCAAGTATTACTGAAGCACATACTTATGTGGGATTGCCAAGGTCAGGCAAATGGAATATGATCTGTAGAGCAAAATAACTGAGACCAAAATCAAAGATGTCCCTGGACAAGCCTGAGACATACCTTGGGAAGGGATGGTGTGTGCATGCACTCTGCCCAAGCCTGTATCCAAGTCTGGGCTGAACTAATACCTTTGACACGTTTCCAATTATGTTAACAGGGGTCAGTGAAATTTTGGCATGTAATTTCTATAAAGGCTGAAATGTTCCTTCACCAACGAAAAAGAATTGTGCACAAACAGAGAAGGCAACATCAGATAAAAACAATACCGCACTTATTTCCCTTTGGTGTCTGCCTACATTAACGCAGCACTATGAAATATTGGCACTTTGAGGATGCAGCAAGTAGCAGCTGCCAAAGTGAGAGGCAGCGAGGTTTGAAATGACACCACAGAAACACATGACGTCTTTTCTCTGCAACCTCCCTCGAGTGACCTACATAAGATGACCATAACAAACACTGACCTGTTCTATTATGCAAAGCAATTACGGCTTCACCTTTAACCACATCTAGCATTCTGAAAGTTTTATAAACACGCTTAAATGTGCTTCAGAGGGTCTGAGATAGTCTGGATCCCATGTATTCAATCATCACACTCACAAAGCTGGTAATGTCCACATTTCTCATGTTACATACAACAGTTTTTTGTTTGTTTGTTTTTCCTCTGCGAATGCTCATGCCTGCAGGACTGTGGCCAGACTATGTTTTATTAGAGCAAAAGTGCCTGGAAGGATGGTGGCCCGTTGCCTTACCTGGCAATAAATGTGAACTAAGTAGACCAGTTCTTTTGATTCATAGCCATTCCGTGTCACTTCACACTGTTCATCTCCAAGGGATAACTGAAAGAGAAAAAAAAAACAAAACAAGAATTACAAAGTTGTTTCCTCTCAGACGAGATGCACAGATCTGAGGCAGATCACTCATTTTGGACACAATTAAGACTTTATTTCAGCACTCTTGCTTCAGAACGTCTTATTGACAGTAAAAAAATTTAAAGAAGGGTTGCAAATCCCGGCATGATGCTCATAAACTGTTGGATTCAACAACCCTGTACACATGCACATTAACAGATATTCCTAATCTGCGCACACGCGCGCGCGCACACAAACACACACACACACTAGCAAAAAATATTTACAGAAAATTGATGCAAATGCACATTCAACAGTAATATAAAGAAAATGTGATGCTCTCAGACTATGCACACACATTATCATTATGCTAAATAACCCACATTTGTATTTCCCCCAACATGACACCACCGTACACAGAATGAATCTGAAAGACAAGTGGCTTTTAATCTTAAGGTGGAAATCTTTTTTCCTCATGATATCAATGAGAGTGTGGTATATCTCCTGAGAAGTGAACACCTGACAACAAAGCAATAATGGAGTTGAAGCTGATGAAGGTGGGAGTTGTACTTTTTACATTAACTTTTTCTAAATAACCATATTTTGAGAGAAGTGTGGTAAACAGAGGGTCAGTAAGAGTACAGTAAATGAACCGAGCAAGAGGTTCTAAGCATCAACCTTTTTATGGTTTGTGACTCTTATGTAATTCAACATCCAAACCTGTTCTGTCAAAGAGTGAAAGAACTGACATGGTGAAGTTTGACCCAGTAAAGTCCCAAGTAAAGTGAAGACATAGGATACATTGTAGAAGTCTGATTCCAGAAACCCAGACTCCATATCGACCTGGGAGCACCTACTGCTCAGTAGTAGTATCTACTTGAGACCATGTCTCTCTGTTGTACTTGTGCTTTTCATTTTCATTCATTTTTCCATTACAGATTCCCACCTCACTCCATTGTCTCAACCTCTGAAAGCCCATTTACTCTACATAAATCGGCACCGACAGGACAATAGAGCATTTCGACCTCTGTCATATCTCTCACCTGCCACCTAGCTAATTACGAAATGCCTTGATACTCCAAACAGCAATAATTTAGCATTCATTCTGAATTCCATTTAGAAGATGAGTGTTCCATCTATGTTTTGCTTTTTCTTTCTTTTCTACAAATTGTTAGAATTTTTCATAGGTGCAACCATGGTCCAAACATTTGTCCCCATCTGCAAGTGTGGAGTGGAAAAGTTATTTGCAACTTGCTAAGTCACTGACTATTTCTTGGAAAGATTTCAGGATCAGAAATGTATCAAATGTTGGCTTGAAGCAAAAAAATAAAATCACAGACTTGTAGGACAAACAACTAATCAATAACTCAATTAAAATTCCAGTGTACAAACAATTTTCATCCTACCATTAATGAGAGGAGAAAGTTAGCCAGTGTCTCTGCCTGCAAGCAGATTTTCTAGTATAATCCATAATAAATCAGCAAAAACATACAACTGTGCCACAGTCTGTGTTGCACAGTTAATTGTGATGGATTGAAAGATGTTTCTACTTTGAAAACACTGCAATGACGCTGTTTCTGCAAAACACATTTGGCCAAAACACAAGCCCTGTGAGTTCTACTGTGTTGCAAGCATTATTGATTCTTCACCAGTGGCTGCATGACATTCAAACACAGGCACCACATGGGGCAAAGGAGGGTACAAAATGTTTTTATTCATGCACAACTGGACCCTAAGGAGGGTGAGTAGATGTTCTCATGCTAGATTTGGCCACTGGATTGAACAATTTCTCCCCCACTGCTGTTACACTCTCCACAAACCTCTGTTTCAGTAACTAAGCCATCTTAGGAGTGTTAAAGGGATGCCCAGGGCTGCTTCCCCTTTTGCGAGAAAATTCAATTAAAAACTGGCGAGGAGGCAAGGGAAAAGTCACCATCACGACTGTAGCTGCAGTTGGAACGCGGAAGTGAAGACGTCATTTCCAACAAGATCCAAATGAGTCAGATCATAAATCGGGAGTGCCTGTCTTCATAGAGCCACAAAGAGCTGGCGGCCATTCCGATTGCATCCAGCCTTTTAAAAAAATGGAAAATAAGGTATACCAGCACAGAAATGTCGGAACCATAACACCTTGCCGCAACTCTACTACAATAACCCAACAGTACCGTACAGAAAAGTTATTGCTATGTGGTGTACTTTCATTATTGTTTGTCAGCCTTGTCCTGAGACCTCTCAGCTCTGTCTGTGTTGATGTGACATTGGAGGCATATTGGGGACTTTGCAAATGCTTGAAGATCATATTTGTTTAAACCATATCAATATGATAGCACTATACTAGCAACGCCAGGGGAAAGGGTGAATTCTGAATAGTAATCAGTAATGTCACCAAATAATCTAATGTATTACTCTAGGTCCACACTTAGACACAATTAACATCAAGGAACACTATCTACACATATGTGTATACATTCTCCTTCTTTCTGCTGCTCCCTTCAAGGGTTGCCAGAACAGATCATCCTTCTCCGCCTACTCCTGTCCTTCCAATCATCAACTGAAACACCCACTGTCCTTATGCCCTCCTAAACTACATCCATGAACCTGACTCTTTTCTTCCTACCATGTAGCTCCATCACTGATATAGTGCAAAACCACCAAAACAGGATGTAAAGGTGAGAGGCAAAATGTGATTCAACTAATAATGAATGATATGGATGAATCATCACATCAGCACCTAACCTTTGACCAGATTGTCCATTACGTTAATTGCCCTTCCCATACATTGGTTATACAGACAACAAAGGCCCAGAACACAAGGACAAAAACACAACAAAATGAATTCCTAAATTGCAAAGGTTAGATTGTGCTGTCTCTTTAACAGAGGTCCCTACCGAAGGAAAAAAAAAGCTGGAATCTAACAGCCATGCTTTGCATGCAAGGTCTTAATGACTGTTGCAGGCGCATATAGAAAAAGGAAGAGCAGTGAGACATTGCAATAAGATCAGCGTCCTGAGAATGAGTTACTGAGCAGAGAGAAAGCAGACGTCAGAGAACAACTGTGAGAGCCACAGTTAAGAAAATCCTTTGTACTCACTACAGCTCCTGTCCCGTCCTCACTTTCTCCTTGATTTAGTTTCTACCCGTTGTTTTCCTCCAGGCCCTGCAATTTTGTCACTCCTTCACACTCCAGCACCTGCCTACAGACTATTTCTGCGGTTGCATGGCTTTCCAGAGTGGGAGAATGCTCAACCTGTCACAAAGTCCTGAGTCCTGTTTCACCGCCATGGAACACTATATCCCTCACGATAGACGAACGCCAACTTTCCACTTTTCTGTGTGTGCCGTTAAGAGAAAAGACACAGGCATCAACATCAGGAGCAGCTAGTGTTGGTGGTTCAGAGCTGGGCTTGGGACAGCTTTCATCTCCTCCATTTTGCTGTGTCTACCATCCCTCTATTGTGATGCATCCTTGCGTTCTTGCAGCCTCTCTTCTCTTTGTACTTTCTATGCCCCCTGCTAGCTGGATCCCAACAGAACTTCCTTACTTACTGTCCGAAATAATTGGCTACATAAACAAAAGGAGGAGGGAAGGACAAGCTTTGGTTGTCAGTTTCCCCCGTCGACCTTACCGTCTGCTTTTCCCCCCGTCCTTCTGCCACATGCTACTTTCTCATTTTCCCTCCTCTCCCCTGTCTGACATGCTGCCTCAACCCTCCCCCTTCTCCCCTCCTTTTCCCTTTCCCTGGTTGGTACATTCCTGGGACAAAGAGGAGGGATGGAGGGAGCGAGTGAGAGAGAGAAACAGAGAGGAGAGGAGAGAGGGGGCAGAAGGAAATAGACAAAGGGGAGGGTTACACTTGCGAGGAGAGGCACTTTTTCCCGTCATGTGTAGTGCTCTCCCTTTCTCTCCCTCTCGATCTCAGTTCCCCATAATGGGGATTTTAGAGTGGGGATCTAATCGAGAAAAGTTGGATTTCAGGCGGACGCAGCTCTAGCAAATGAAAAAGGACAAACATGTATCTACTTGGGGACAGAAAATAAAAACAACCATTCCTTCACTCAAGCAGCTGATGACGATCACAATCACAGAATAAAGAGCCTCTAAAAACTGAACACGCTTACAAAGAAGGGTTGCGGACATTGAAAATTAACAACCAATTTTTCTTGAAAACCATTGGTTGTCTATGCCTTTATGTTAGATCCATACATTACAGTTTGAGATGGACTGCGTTTGGAAAGACAAGATTAAGACAGGATGTGTCCACACTGAGAGAAAACACGTTGATGTACATTTAGTTGCAATGAACAATTCCTCTGAGCTAACTGGAGAAAAATTGAAAGGCTAAAAATCAGACACATTCCACTGTTAACGCCAATTACAGGTCTAAGTAAGAATATAAAATGATAAGATACTCTTAATCCTATTCAGTTAGCTGTCCAGTCTGCCAACATACTGTAAGGAAGGAGTGATTTTACTCTATCTCTACAGTAGCAGGCGGGTGAATCCTCAGTACCAGAGGAAATGTGATTACTGTACACTGGGAGTTCCTGAACACGTCATTTCTTAAGTGTCCACATGAATTGGTAAAACCCACTAAATTACATCACAATAATTGTAGTGACCTACAACAATATTTGTGTGACCAATACAAATGCAGAATCTAACAGTAAGTGTGTGCTTTCTGGCACAATCTTATTAATTTAGAAGGATCCAACCTGCTTTCTGAATTTGTAAATATGCTTGTAAGACTCAGCTTGAGGCAGGAAAAAACATCCATTCAGTGTGTATTGGAGAACTTTCAATCCTTCACAGTATTATCAATGTTGTAATGGAGCCATCGTAGCTCTACATTCATTCAGAGCAGGACTTGTCTCGAATATTCTACGACAAAAGTAGATGGTAGGATATGTTTCTTGTGAGAAATCATGTAGGTCAGTCTTGTTTCAACTTTCCAGACTATCCTAGAGGCAGGGCCCAAACGCAGAGCAGGGATGTGTTTAGTGGTGATGTATAATTTCAAAGTCTATTGGGGTAAACAGAGTCCAAAACCCTGCAAGAGAAAAAACTGGCAAACAGGCAGGCACAAAACATGAAGGTTTGGACGAAAAGCCAGAGTCCAGGACCTGGTTGGGTCAAGAACAGGCAGACAGGTAACCACAGAACAAACAGGAGGGTCCATAACTCAGGGAAAAATTGGGATCCACAAACTGACATAATCAAGAACAGGCAGGCATCCAGAGCCCATCAAGGGCATAAACAGGGACAGAACATGGACTGGCAGATGGACTGGTGGAAGTTACCAGTCCCTGGGTCAACGGTTATCGGGCCACAGGGAAAGTATACAGAACTTAAACTATTTCCATTTTTATCTGTCATCTGATTCTGAACAATGTTTTATTTTGGAAGGTGACCGGATCCCCTCCCTCACATCTGTCCAGGACTCGCTATTGACGCATGACACTTGCCTCTGTCACATTTTACTTCATATCTGCCTCTGGTCCCGAACCTTGGTTCAGAACCAACTAGCTGCTAGCTTGCCAAGCTAGCACATTCAGCAGTAACAAGCTGCCCATGTAAATACACAAACACATCGAAACAGCGACAGAGGTTTTCTTTAGCCTGTGAGCCAGCACTTTGTTTCCCTCTGAACTCTCCACAACTGTACAATAATGAGGATCCTTTTCCGTGAGGACATGCATCTTGGACGGCTAATTCTGCCGTGCTGCAACACTTTTCAGCAGGAGAATCACACACATCTGTCACTGTTCCAGGGGAAACCACGGCAACAGCAACCACCTATGTCACATCCGCTACCTATACGCAACACTTGGCCAGTACGCAAAAATTAACTCTGATATGAAACCGGTCCGTGGCGCAATGACGGCTGGGGACCACTGCACTTGAAGATTCAAAAATGAAAACGTCACTTAGTCCCACAGCATTCATGTGTCATTACTATAACCATTCACCACAGAAAAGAGGATGCATCAATCCATGCAGCACACAAGGAAACCAGTAGTTTATACCACCAAACTCCATTAACAAATCTACTCTGAATTGTCCCAATCCACACACGTTTACCAAATATTCATGACAGGGTTGTGACTGTGAAAAGCACGAGGAAACTTTATATTCGAAAACCACCACAAGAGAGCCTATTGAATATTGCCATATCTCGGCAGTGCCTGCTTTCATTTGTTGCAATGTAAAGATGCGTTATCTGCAGGTTGATTAATTGCTATCTTTTTTTGTTCCATGGACTGAGTTCAGGAGTGACACCAAGTATAACACCAAGTAATACAATTATACAGTACATCTGAATTTTTATTATATAGTACATCTGTATTTACTGTTATTTATCTATTTGTTTATTTTTTGCGGCCTAATGCCAAATGGTCTCCGGCCTGGCAGTGCTCCGCAGCCCAGTGTTAGGGGACCTGTGACATACGTCAGTGTTTCCCAACCCATTTTCAGCCACGGCACCATTTTGACCTTGTAAAGAGTTCCACGGCACAACTGCGAGTTGTCGCTGGGGGGTGCGCTCGACGAGATCTCCAAGTGTGCTCGATACTAATGTTGTTGCCACAACCACAAGCTCAGAGTTATGCCATTTTGCAGAACTTGATGCGTCTCAAGCGAAAGAATGCCGCTGGGGCTTTATAGCTGAACTTAAGGGCTTCAGAGGAAAGTGTGAGAGCCCTATTGAAGATAATTACTTAAGCTATAAAAGTGGAAATTAAAAGTAGCAATGGAGAAAAATGGATTCAAATCCCGTGAAGGTATAAGATCAACTTAATCACTGAAGATTGTGATAATGAGAGGCATTTTCTTAGCATTTCATGTATGCATACACACAAGATCATATCAAATTCACAAGCAGTGCGTAGACTCAGCTAATGGCACAGCTTTGGATTCCTCCAAGTAGTGGATATGCCCAATGCAGACAGATAGGCCTGACATGTGAATACAGACCACTTTGTACACAGTGCATGAAAAGGATAATGTCAAACCACTGTGTCATCGTGTTTCCGCAAAGGACACATTGCAAATTTTGTTATCTCATCCCAAATTCATTTCAAGAGGCCACGAAGGGGCAAGGTATTCCAGGTATGCTTGAGTGCTCCGGCAGTAACCACTTACTTCAACAGATAGATCAACGGTGGGCAAACTACATCCCATGGAACCCAAAAGGCTCGATGGTCTATTTCAGGGGTGTCAAACTCATTGTCACCGAGGGCCACATCAGCAAGGCCATGGCTCCCAAGGGGACAGATGTCGATGGCAATTATTAAGGAGGTATAGATATAATTTAATGTTAAATGTGACAACTCCTTTGGTAAAGATGGGTGAAAAACAAAAATGGTCCTATTAGAAGGTGAGCAAGCTAAACATCATCATGCTTTTTTTCAGTTTCTGTTTCACATGTCAACAACTTTTGCTGACGCGGCCCGTCTGTCAAAATTTAAAGTTAATGTGGCCCCCTGAGGTGAGATGCTTGTTCCCCGCTGATCTAGATGAACAATTCCTAAACTTTGAGCAACTCTGCTCTCAAGTCTGCCTTAGCCAAGCACGAGACATTACACAGGTTGTTCCAACTATCTGCTAGTACCGTTCCAAATGTAATAATCTTAGACAAATAATGTATTCATACACATAATACATGAGAACTATTTCTGCATTGCACTAACACATACAGGTTAACAACCGAGCACATCGACCTACAATTTCAAATAGGGAAAAAAACTGATGTGGGCAGATTAGCATAATTTACAGTGATGTGTTTGCCAGAAACACGAATCAGGTTTGTTAACCAATGCTCCAAAAGCGTTAATCGAGTATCGAGAGGCTCGAATAATTGCAGAGGGATACTGTGTCAATGGAATTGATTTGCTTGTCCATTTTATAGTTAGATTATACAGATAAGAATAGCTTTTGCAAAATCTCACAAGACAGATACAAGAGGTAGCTCTTAGAGGAAGAGGAGCTGAAAACAGAATTAAATGCAATTTGCGGTGTTGTGGCCTCTGTAAATAACAAGCAGCCAAGATGTGGATTTGAAGTCCTACAACATGTGCCACTACCGACACGAAAGGACAGAGGTCACATCTTTTCTATGAATTGTAAATATACGGGGCAGTGACTGGTGCGTGTGTGTTGCATGTTTGTGCTGTGGTGGTGCCTTTGTTTCCTCTAACAAGGGCAGAATGAAAGTAGCCATTACATCATCTGCCTCTCACACAAAGTGGTGTGAGGTCCCCCTTCCAAGAGCATGTGACAGAGGACTTGACATCATCTGTTTACCCAACGAAGCTCAGAGTTTATCTGGACCAAAGGGACACTGTGTGATTTGTAATATGTTATTTGGGTATTGTTCACATGGAGTCATTTCCAAGTCCTGCGCCTTTAACAGGCAAAGCTGGGGTTGGGTTTGTGCTTGGCGAGTGCAGCCTTCAGTGCTGCTGTGCTGCGATTGATGGATTGGGTTGCATGGATGGGGGAGGGAATTAATCTCCATGCATCTCGTTTGCTCCATTGTGAGTGAAAGGGAAGAGAGTGGGCTGTCTGAGCATATTGTGTCACGACGGTCAGCTGGCAGGGAGGACGTTGAGAGGATGGATGGACGGGGAGATGGATGGGTAACAGATAGTCAAGATGATGAGCAGTCCCCCTACCCTTGAAAACATCCTTCATTATACATCCAAAGGCAAAAAACACTGCAGACATGGCACCAGCGGCAGTGCAGCCGGACACAGTGAGCTAGCCAGAAGAATGGCTTATGGGGGGTGTCATGACGTCTTTGTTGAGGGGGTGGCCACACACAGGGCTACAAGCTATTACCTCATTGACTGAGAAACGGCGCCAAAAGACTTTTAAGACTGTGTACAGTGCTGAGGATGAAGGAGGGGCCACCCCTGTGCAGCTGTGAAATTCAGTTTGATCGGTACAACTACTGTTCAACACCGTCACGCTCCTCTGTAACTCACTGTTTCAGTCCTGTTTTCATGCTGGCTTTTGTCCTTGCGTTTACTAAAAATAGGACATCTTAGATTACAGTTATCATTTTAAACTTATTTCCACTGAAAACAGAAACTATGTAGCAAGTGATTGTGAAAACTACAGAAACTGGGAATAGCAATAAATTACTCTTTTTACATCATCATTATCATTAGTAGTAGTGAAAGTGGTATTAAGTCAAATATACATCATTATTCAAGGTATAATAGGAGCACTAAGTGACCTTGAACCTTAAAAATTTGGGGTCTTTAAAATCCATTTCTTTATACATAGCCACCAATTTGAAAAAAGGACAGCTGCTCACACGTTTGAATTGGTAAATTATCTAATAAAAATGTCACAATCAATCGGCTCAAAAAAGAGGATGCATTTCCATTTCCATTCAGATGTGCTCATGAACGCTGATGGTCTCGCCCCTTCACATCCAACAGGACCTCGAAATCATGTCTTTTCTCTTGCAATTTATTGCTCTCTTTTCCTCTCTCTGACCCATTGCCCCTGTCCACTATTCAATTGCCACATTCAGCTGAAAGACTGAAAGAGGCAGTCAACTTGACTTAGTTATCTCTTCAGTTCAGTTTGTACAGAGACATACTTTTACAAGCCATCTTTAACCTTCAGTGGAATTTAGCTTCAAAACCTCTCAGCTATAGTAAAACTCTTCTATGCAAAATGTAAGAATGAACTTAGACCTCTGGTTGCCATTGTGCATTGTGTAAATGGCCGAACAAGATCGTTGTAAATTCCAGGACAACTTGGCTGGTTACCAGACCGTGATCAAATCCTGATGTTCCTGTAAATATCGCTTGCTTCACCCAAAACCTCCTCTTGCAGAATTCTGTTGACATTCAGGTTACATCTTTGGAGTTGCAAATCAGCTGACATCATGCATACACAGGGCACAGCCTGACATAGCTAGTCTACACACTCATAGGTTATTGCTTGGGCAAGGGCGTTTAAATCGATTGCTGATTCGTAACCACGTCGAAAAAATGGGCTGAAGACTCAGTGGCAGAGGTACTGGAGCATAAACCTGAAAGCTTTTGTGAACATTTCATTACACGAGTCAACAAAATACACTGTCTACAAACAAGTGCCCGAGGCCCAACGTGCACAACCGAACCTTTTAGAACACTGAGGCAGGAGATTGACCTTTGGCTTGTGTTCTATCCTAAAAGGCTTTTGGAGCGTAGATGAATACTAAAATCACACAGCAGCCAACACAGATACCGCAGAGAGAAATGGGAAGGAGGGGAGAGGGGTGCAGGACAGAGAGATGGGGTGATACATGAGGACATAAAAAAAACTGAAGAAATCCTGAAAAAACTGTGGGCGAGACAATGGTGCACAGCAGCACCATGACTACCCAGAAAACACAGCTGGGATAATTAAACAGAGAATAAAAAGGAACCATTAGTGGAACAGACTGACTGTCATGTTTCTCTGAATTGAGCAAGCAACCTGATTTCACGTTGGTCACATTTTTTTTTCAAAATGGGGTTTAGCTGAATGCTGACCCCTATTGGACTGATAAGGACATGCCTTCACGATTTCAATCGGTGTTGCATTTACATTCTAAATGTAGCTTGTTCCTGTACTGCCAGAACAAAATATTGCATGCAGCTACAAATCCATTCAATACATTAGATTATTCAAACTGTATTACTATTGTTGTGTATTATTGGGAAAAATCATAAATTGATTACTCCTATCTGAGTTGGTGGTGATCTAAGTAGTACCACCTGAGATTTTGGAGGAACGTGGGGGAAACTTAAACCATTTTCACCAGCCAGTTATGGGGATAAGGTCAGAAAGGCAAGATTGAACGGTGTGATCACATGCAGAGGAGATACAGCGGATACTTTGGACAGACATTGCTGGAGATAGGAGCTGCTGGGTAGGAGGAAAAAAGGTAGACCACAGAGAAAGTTTATGGATTCATCTCTGTAACAGCCTTGCCTGCATGTTTACTGTGGCAGCTGCACTATGAACATCACAAAGTGCTGCAGGTCAAAAAAGTTTCCATCTCTGTACACAATTGAATGATTATGAATCAGCTCATTGAATACAAATGGCCCTGATGTATGTATATCAACTCCTTACCAGAGTCTGTAAAGCGTGTATGAATCAGGTTGGGATGTAGTGTAATTGAAGCCTTGTTGAGAACATATCAGAGTCATGTCATTCAGTGACTGTAACCATGACAACATTGAAAGAATAAATTCTATTTCCCATGATTTTGGAGATAAACTGTATCTGTATCACAATCTAAGCCTTCGTGAACATCATCAGTACTGCAACACTGCTCTGTGAAACACTACGAAAGATTCAAGACCCATCGACAACACGAAACAAGAATCCATGTATGATATGTATGATATGATGATGAAAAGCCACCTCTCAACATTAGCAAGGTAAAAAAATACAAGTGTATTTTAAGTCTAAGGTCCTTACCTGAATTGCCCCAAAATCCACATTTTCGTAATGGAAGTGAGCGCACTCTGCCAATTTTGGGAAGTGTCCTTTGGTGAAGCACAGTCTAAGAGTCAAACACATACACAGAATTTACACAGCATTACGGTGGGAGGACATTGCAGTGGAGACAGAATTGAGGGAGAAAATAAGACTGAAATAGAAATTGCTAGTACAACTGAAGTAGAGCTAAATTGCAAGGGAACTGAAGAAGTGAGAAAGCGTGACAAGACTCAGAAATGGAGACAAACTAGGAGCAGGAAGGACATGGAGGAGGTATGAGCAGATGGACAGAGGCAGGTGTGTGCATGCGTGCAAATTTGTGCGGGGATACTGACTTCTTGACGTTCTTGACCTTCATGCTGGCGGTGCTGCTGCTGCACGAGCGCATGAGGGGCTCTGTCCGCAGCTCAGGGATCTCTGCACTCCTTGCCTGTAAACACAGAAACAACAGAAGGAACACAGAGTTTAATAAAACGAAAAAATCATGCAAGTACACAAATGCATTTTTAAGATCAAGGCACTGTGTCAAGGCACATTTCTTGCTCTTTCCTTGAGTAGAGATTTGCAGGCTGATGTTGATGATAAACCTCAATAAATGACTTGTTGTTAAGTGTTGCAAATGCAACTAGTTCTTTGTTAATATCATGGTCCACATCTGGAGTATAAGTAAGACATATACTGTGGTAAGAATATGTAATAAATACTAAGACGGCTGTGCAAGCTTGCCGTTTTGGAATGCAGCGCTGTTAAATCATCGATCCACTGACTTACATCTGTCCTCAGTGAACATACAATAATAATGACATGCTGCTGTTTGTCATTGCAGAACCACTTGATTAAGCATTATGTCTGAATTACAGTAAAAAAAATGCACCTATGGTCTGAAACAAAAGATGGGGAGTCCACTTAAACCTTGAAGATTCAATCAATTAATACAGCAAGCTGTCAAATTAGAATTTTCTGCTTTCCTTCCTGTCAAGGGCTACATCATACATCTGCTCCTTGGAACAAACAAGCATATCGACAACAAACAGAGCAGACTAACGAAAAGCAACAGATACAAAAACATTAATTTGGAGCCAGGGATGACAGAGAAACAAGCGAGACGAGAAAAGTAACACTTTTTTTATAACACTGGAGGAGGAAAGGTGAATGTTGCCTGTGTTAATTTTGTGTCAGCAGAGCCAGACAGTAACTGACAGTTAATGGGGTATGCAGATGAGGTCAGCGTTTATTCGGATGACAGAGATACCCCATCGTCACACTGGTGCTAACTCAACAGTACTGACAGAGGCGGATACTGTATGAGCTGGCAGCTGCTTATGCCATTTTAGTCGATCTCGGTGGAACATATCAAATCTGAAATTTCAAAGTTCTGCCTCATGAATGCCAAGTGGTGAGGATGAGGAGCTCTTGCTTACTCTTTATCTTATAGAGTTTGAATGTTTAAATATTGAGGATCTTCACGTGCTCCACCTTGGAATACACCTTGCGATAACTTGTTATGACAGCCTTATACGAATAAAACTGAAATCAATTGAATTGAATTGAGAGAGAATTAACGTAATCGCGTGGCATTCAATGAATTAAACCTCTGAATGTTCTAACCGAAAGTTAGACTAGCAGATGTCAACATTTTAAGGAGCAACAACCTCTGTGATTGTGGTTACAATACAGTAGAATGAATACATTTATTATATGGACAATTCCAAATACAAACACGCAGTGTTCAAAGTCATCCAGTCAACAAACCCTGTCATCTAAGATGGAACACGACACCAGCATGGTGACAGCTGCACTAACTTACATCTCACATCACTACCTTAAGCCAATTACAACATGCATAATGTATTCCACAGCAGGCCAATTCATATCAAATATTGAACAAAGACTGGCAGAGATTCACTATTAATGCTGCTTACGCATCAATGTGATCAATATTCATTAGCCCAGAGAGGCTGTCATTTCTCTTCATCTATACTGCCTGATCGAAATGAACACAAGTGATTGGGTTGCAAACACGTGCAGACCACGGGTGGCTCAACGTGTTACCATGGAGACGGCCTCATTTCACCATGCAGTTGATGCAAGAGGCAAGACCCAACCAAAGACGGGAGGAGAGAAAATAATAGATGATGCCACCTGGTGAGGGAAAACCACGCAGAAAGACGGACCAAAATAAACCGGCAACACCAGAGTTTGCAGGCGGCAGAAACACGTTATTTGTGTGAGTAGTCTTGAGTCGTGAAGGTTTCAGAGGCGAAAGGTTCCTATGCATTAATCATGAATGTGTGGTAAGGTTTCGGGAGTGGAATGCTGGCAGGAGTCAAGACCACAAGTCACTGATCAGCTTGGTCAAAACACATATACAGTAGATAACGTGCGGCAGGCCACAGCAACGGTATCATTACTGTTATGCATTTAACAAGCCTTTGTGAGTATGCGTGTGGCTTTGAACCCTCAGTTTCTGTTTTACCGTGCATATACTAAGATTCTGAGACATACATTTTTTATAGGACTTTTTTTTTAGATGACAACATGGGCAGCTTAGACTGGGGTTCCATTGGACAGAGTTACACAGAATGGAAAGATGAGGATGATGGCATCAGATTCAGATGAAGTTTTCTTATGACGTCAAGAGATACGAGGAGTTGGCCAGCATTGATTGAAACTTACCACCTTTCAGCATACATTTTTTATAGGACTATTTTTTAGACGACAACATGGGCAGCTTAGACTGGGGTTCCATTGGACAGAGTTACACAGAATGGAAAGATGAGGATGATGGCATCAGATTCAGATGAAGTCTTCTTATGACGTCAGTAGATATGAGGAGTTGGCCATAATTGATTGAAACTTACCACCTTTCAGCGTGGTTATCAAGCACTCATTTATGTTGAATCAGTTCACTCAAAACAGTTGATTAAACTGTCAAGTTATGTGGGGAGTACGTCTTGTTCCACTCAAGTTTGAAAAGGAAAACTGTGGCATGCAGTGGAACTATTGACCATTTCTGAGACCGTCTCACCATGGCACTGATGGTCTCTTCCCAGTCTGGTCTCTCTCTGGGATGTATGTAAGCCAGTTGAGGGACAATGTCGTCGTCCTCCAGGTGGCGTGCTGGCCTCAGGCCCCTGCGGCAAACAAAGAAGGAATCCAGAGCTGTGTTTATTTCATTGCAAATGCCAGGGTGGAGGAAAAAAAGTAAAATTCAGAATACAGCATAATATACAACAGATGCTACCAGTGACTCATCAAAAGAGGTCATAGATGGAGGGAAAGTCTGCAGTGATTGTGGGTAAAAAAAAAAAAAAAAAAAAAAAGGAGCAGATTCCAGTGAAAGAATGTTCCTGTGCACAGACAGTACAATACACAGACAACAAAGCATTACATGGACAGTAAGACGGCACATAGAGCTGAAATGACACATGGGCTTAAAAAGACAGCTGCTTATCTGGCCTGCCACCGACTTTTGGATTACTAGACTCTCACCAACAATCCACCCACACCAAAGCCAGAGTCATTTCAGAATGCTCGCACTGACTATCCGAATGTGGCTATACACACTGTAGTCTTGCGCTATTTTTCAAAACACATTCCTGCAAAAACAATCACGCTCTCAATCACAGAGATGATGACAAATTGGCACATTTCTGCAACGTCTGGGAACAGAATATCCAGAAACACTTAACAACGAAGGTGTTGTTAACAGTAACATTTCTCATTTCAGTACCACTTTATTTCAAAATGATCGGTTTTGTTACTGTCAAACCACAGAGAGAATCAACACAGAAGCACAAAAAAAAAACCAGCTGTTAACTTGTACATTCTACCAATATCCAAAATGATGACAAATATTCAGTGATGACTTGCTTTCAACCAATTAAAGAGCCATAACACATGACGGCCCTTTCAGAACAAATACCCACTAATGTGGGTCACTGCACTTCATTGAAATAAGTGCCTCACAGCATTCAAATGTCTTAAAAGACAATAAAATGCTTACAAAATGTCTGCTACTGGACGTTGATTGACTATGACAGAGGGTTAATAGTTAAGACAAAATAAATCAATCTTAGGAGCAAAACTGGATTTACTCTTCACAAAAACAAAAGAGGTCAGAGCTTCCCTTTTTTTTTTGTTTTTGGCTACAACAGCATTTAAAGGCTGCCATACACACATCAGCGTATGCAGCAACAAAGCATCCATTTGTGATTCTTCTACCTCTGTTTGGATGATTTTTAATCATCTGCCTGAACGAAACTCCATGACTACTAAAACAAGACTATAGCTGGTGGACGCTGAAACACGAGTCCTCATTCGACCAGTTAAGAAAATTTAAGAAAATACTTGTATCTGATATGTCTGCAAGTGGCCATATGATAGGAAGCATCTGACAAGTCTGAAAAGCAATGGATATCAAAATGATTGTTACAATCATGTTGAAATGCAAAACTGTTTACACAATAATACAGGATTACTCAATGTAGTGTGCTGCCCCCATCATGGAAAATCTCATACATAGAACTGCACAGACAACAGGGATCAGAGTAAAACAGCAACACATCTGTACAGCTTACTAGGGCATGATGCGGAAGCAAAGGGGGCTGGAATCAAAAGGAAGGAAGCACCATAAACGGATTAAGAATAGGACACGCGGGACTGTATTACACACTGCATAAAATTACCAAACACCCGACAGGACTATGCACACATTGTAATGACCCAGAGGCAGTAAAGCATGTCTTATTACAATGCCGAGCTGCGGCTGGTGAGCAAATAATTTCAGAAAGCACAAAAAAATCAATCATTGAAATCTTTCATTGGATGGAAAGACTGCCGATTTT